>JAPDSC010081733.1:0-19354 GCA_026290005.1 Latrodectus geometricus | reverse complement strand
ATAAATCTAAGCACCACAATATCTTATGATTTTACTTTGAGAAAGAGTTTTCTCAGTCTGTTATTTTACTAAAAATAAACTAAAGATTTTTACTAAAGATTTACCATTTTAAAATATATTTCTTTATTAAAATAAGAGATCATCTATATTGAAATAAAAGCTAATTTTTATCCTGAAATATTTTGAATGTATTCCACGTCATAGTAAAACTTTTCTTTTTTCATTCAATAAATTCGAAACCTTCAAAAATATTTCTAATCTTTATCTTTTTACAATGCATAATAACTATCCCTGATTTCATTATATTTCTCTTGAAGGATTTCTTTTAAATCAAAACATGCTTTTATTATATAAATCGAAATAATTAGGTATAAAATATTCCTTGATAGTTATTTTTTATGTACTCAAACATAAAAACATTTAATACACTTTATCTTTTAAAGCTTAAAAAATGAATTTTTCAAAATAAAGGCAACAAAATTACACATATGAAATGAAAATTATTTCCGAAAATGCTTAAACTTAAAGCATTTTTATTTTAAGTAATTTTTTAGTTTACTTTACTTTTTTAGTTTTAGTTTACTACACTTTTTTTTAGTTTTCTGATGCACAAGAACTTCTCAGAAGTTTATTTAAGTCCCAGTAGCAACTCTAATCTTTTTACTCTTCTTTATATTTTTTTGATACTATCAATACATTTAAATGGTTTTTATGAAAGAAAATTGAGAATTTTTAAGTAATTTGATCAGATTTGACATTTTTCTTTTCTTCAGCCACGTCGGATTCCTTCTTTGCTTGCTAAGAAAGGGAACTGGTATAATTAATCAACAAGTAACAAAATTATAAAGTCGAAATAATAAAAAAAAATTGTATGCAACACTAATTTTATTTTACTTTAAAATGAAGGTTACCAAAAGTTTTAAGTCACTATCATTCAGATTTAGATTCACTGAAACCCTAAGCTATCAAATATATAATTATATGTTTAAATATCTATATTTTTAGGATTGTATTGAATGTGTGCTATATGGTGATCTAAGTATTCCATAAAAAATAAATCCTGAGATATAATTTATTTATCTAACAAAATTCACAAGATACTTTAGTCTAGATGAAATTCACAAGATAGTCTTAGAAATTCACAAGATAGTCTCAAATTTTGTTGTCTTAATTGAAATTGGTGATAACTTATGTGAATTATTTTATAATGATTGTAATTATAAAAGTAAATTAGTTAGAAATGCAAAACGAAATATTTTACACACATTCATTCGTTTTGTTTGAAACAATTTTTTTGTTTTTACATACCTTTCCTGTTGATTATTAAAAATGAAAATCTTAAGGACCTGTAAAGAAAATATTTTTTATTTTTCTCATTTAATATTTTCAAAAGAATATGTAAAATATTAACATATTATTATTAACTACTATTAGCGGCTATGATTACAACTCTGTTGAAAAATTGTAGATGACGCTAGATGCTAATAGGGAATTTTTCTGATAATATCTACTGACTATTTGTTTCATTGTTACTGCTCTATTATTAGTTCGGTCATTGTTGTGATTATTATTATGTATGGAAATATAATTGTTAAATTACATATTAAATACAATGACTTAATTGCTATAAGCGAATGAATGTAATGTCAAATAATACTTCAGAACATCAAAATTTCTACAAAAAAAAGTTTTCAATTTGAATTTTTGAATAACAAATTACATCTGGCAAGTTCCTAATGATGTATTTGTCAGCCGATGCAATATTAATTAGATATTAGATATTTTATTATAAGTAGAATAAATTTATTTGTGTGTGTATGTGCTTAATCAATTACTACAATTTTTTTTATAGGTGTTTACCTTAACTTAGACAACCTCTAAGAAAATTACGACTTATAAGAACATTGTGAATCTTGCTGCATTCTTTAGAAGTTAATTTCAGTTATATATCAAGAGCTTCTTTTTTGGATCTCTTTGAATTATTGATCCATAAATCAAAGGAATAACATCAAAGCAAATCATTTGGTAAATAACTTGATACAAACTAGATAAACATCTCAAATGCATAAAAAGTAAATTGACTAATATAATACATATTTCAAAGTTATCAAAAACAGTTTAAGATATTCGCGTCATTTACACATTTACGATATTTGTTGTACAAAATAATGATTTAGTGCCGCAAATCTTGAGCAAAGTTTAAAACTTAAAGAAATGATATTCGAAAACACAGTTAAAAAAAAACATAATTTTTAATGTGATCGAAAGTATATAAGCTTATTAATATGGAAATATAAAAGTAACAAGATTTTTGTTTATGGTAACCTTCTCAACACGACACAATCATTATTAAATTTAAAATATATTTCCCCGAATGAAATTGATATTTCGATCAAATAAAATTGAATTTTTCTGAAAATTTTTGTCTTAGTTATAATTCGGTTCCCCTATCCAAGCTACGCGGGAACATAATAGAATCCCTTTCTCCCCTTTCCTTACGCCACTAACATCTGGCTCTTTGAATATTAGATGTGATTCGGCGTTGCGTCCTCTACACCAAATACCTTTTCTTTGAATTCCACCGAAAATACTCCTCCGAATCTAGCTTTCAAAGGTAACAGAAATTTTTTCCATCTCATTATCAGGGTCTATATTTCCGATGCATAAATCAGCATAGCGTGAAATGAACGTATTGTCATGGTTTTGTCCTTATAGATAAAAGTTGGATCTTGGTAAATGTTTTAATCCATAAAAAAGAAATTTATTTGTTGTAGTTATGCTTTTTTTAATCTCTGGAAGGATCTTATATATCTTCTGTTAATCAAAGATCCAAGATAAATAAATTTTTCAACTGTTTTAATTTTAAAAGTTCCTTTTGAATAGTGACGGGTTGAAAGCTGGTTTTAGCATCTTTTAAATCAATAGAAATAAACAGATTTTTAATCTGTCTTAATATATTAATAATTGTTATAGTGAGCAAATCATGGAATTCAAAAGTCTTTTGTTCATTCAAAGTTTCATAAGATTCAATGTTCATAAGATTCAATAACTGGTGTGGTGCATCATAGAAAGGAAGGAGCTAAAGCACAGTGTTAACCCCGTCATTTAACAAATATTCAAAATTATGATAGAGTTGGCTGACGTACGGTAAAACCTGAATAACATAAGGACAGCCGGAAACTCACGGTAAAAACTAAAAACACTACTGCAGTTTTCTGTTGATTGTAAACATTGAAAGTAAGTATAGTATAAACTTTTACATAATTTTTTTATTATTTCTAATATTTTTACTTACAAATTATATTTTAGAGTTCTGAGGAGATCTAAAAGCAAGCACTATTCAAACTTAAACGTATTGCTGTTTATAAACAAATTACGATATATATATATATATTGAAAAAAAAATAATAATGCAAGAACAGCATGAAATCGAGAAAGAAACCAATAAAACTTGTCAAATGTCAAAGCAGTTTGTTCATCTGCCAGATTCACAGCAATACATTCACAAATTAGGTAAGTATATTCTGAATTATTTTTTTTAAAATGATTATTATAAAAATCTGCTAATAATTTTGAATTTCTATCAATATTCACAGGCTTGTTAATATTTTTTTCTGTTAATACATTTAATTAAAATATTAGAATATATTTTTAATCTTGTTTTAAAAGACATCACGATTGCAAATTGCCAAAAGCTGAATATAGCGAAACTTGGCGATGTTTTTTTTATCTATGTACGCTGCCAAAAAATGAAGTGTACCAAAAGCAATTAATCGCCAAATATAGGTTAAAGCTGCTAAAACTTAGTTATATTATAAGTAATTTTTAACTAATGGTATTTATAAATTTTACTATTAAATTGGTTTTTGAAATATGAATTTTTTCTGTGATATTCGATATTGCCTTAGTTTATTACATATTTTAATTGAGATGAATTTAAAAATTTTTTTCTTTTAATTTTTAACTAGGTTAAACTTGTACTTAAATATTTAACTGTTTTCACTGTCTTATAAACTACCAAATTTTGTGTTGTTTGAATATTATGTTGAGGAATAATCAAAAATTTTGTTTTATTTCGTTAGAATTCCACTGTTAAACATATTAACTGAATATATATATATATATATATATATATATATATATATATATATATATATATATATATATATATAGCAAATACAATATCCACCAACAAACATTATAGACAGTCAAATCAGCACAAAAGCAACTATTGAGAGAAATGCCGATATAAATTAAATAAGATGTAATTAAAAGATCAAGATAAATCAAAGAAGAAACTATACAATATAATATAAATATAAATAGGGACAATGTCTTCACATCAAGAGGGAGATAGTCAACTATGGAAAGTGTCCTATTTGCATAGTTGACCATTATGTAGTCACAATTTACATTTATTAAATTATAGTCTAATCATATTTTATTTTTTAGAAGTTTGGTTTAATGGTTTAGAGAAAATATTATATTTTTTAAAGATTTTTGTTGTTGATAAATATAAATTACAAAGTTTGTATGCTATAAAAATTAATTTTTACTGTCAATTTTATGATTTGAAGTTATCTATTAATTAGCCAAAATTTTAAAAGCAATGTATAATTTTATTCACCAGTACATTGCCTTTTTATAAATAAATTACATAAAACCTAGGGAGATATTTCATAATAAGACAAACCCAAAATGTTTTCAATTTTATTACTAAATTCAGGACCTGTAATCATTTAATTCAAATTCTATGTAAAAAATTCTGTTTAATAACCAGTTTAGAAATGCATCTAATTGATTGTATTAAAAATAAAGATGTTATTTGCTCAAATCTTTTATTGGTCATGTTTCTAAAACCCATGTCGCAGTAAATTGCATCTATTCTTGTATTTTTTAACCATATTTTATGGAATATTATCCATATTTTTCTGTATGTAATCTGACAGTTGTGTATAATCCATAAGGCCTTTTTTATGAACAAAAAAAGTATTGCAGTATTGCAAAATAGTTCAAATTGTATATTTGATCTTCTATCAGCACTTTTGTTGCCATTTTTTAGTTATATTATTTATAGTTTAAAATCTGTGGAACTTACATACTTTTCCTTCCACATGATGATTTATATGAACTTGAATATTTTCATATCAAAACATTTGGGGTCAAGACAGAATGCAAAATGATGCTAGCTTAAAGCAACTGTTATATGCTCCCAAGGAACCAAATTAATTTTTGAACATAATTAGACAAAACTTGTTATAGTTGAAATATGCCAGCCAATAATTGAAAGTTTTTTGTGCCATGTTATTTATTTTATAAAGTATAAATGGCATTTCAAAACTTTATTGTAATCTTACTAATGAAGAACATGTTATCAGGTTATCCACTGTGGCATTTAATACAAACAACAAATTTCTAAACTTTTTAACACATAATCTACAGATTGTATGCAAGAAGATAGTACATATAACATACAAAAACAATTAATAAATATATAAAATATATGTATATTAGCTTCATTTTATTTTTCTCTGACCTTCATTTCATCAGTTTGTAAGATTGATTCACATTCAAGTTTGGGTGATTGTTAGGATTCTAAATCTTCATTAAATATAAATCCTGGTCATATTAATTCTTGTGTACAAAAAGCAACTATGGTATGCCAAATAAATCAAACTATTGTCATTGTTCTCTAAAATAAAAAAAGATTTTGTTCAATAGCAAAAACAAACATATGATATATTCATCAAATGTACATTGAATGGGCTTTGAAATAATTTTGTTACACAAAGCAATATTTTAAATGAATCATTTATCAATTAAAAGAAGGTAGAAAAGCAAATATTTATAAAGTAAAAGTGTTAAAAACTTTGACCAACTTAGATAATGTAATTATTAACTGAAAACATTTTTGCATTTAAACAATACAGAAAAAATCTTATATTTAATTCAATTGGTATTTTCACTAGTGTTTCTTAGAAAATTCAAAAGTTTTGATTGAAAAAAATACATCTGATTACTGTAAATGTATACTTTTTGCTTTATTATTCCTTTAGCCATTAATAGAATGTCAAAAGAAAATCTTATTTTTAGTAACCACTTTGTGTCAGTGGGGAAAAAAATGTAGCAAACATCTCCCCAATTAATTTTGTAAGATTTCACATAATTTGGTATTAAGAATATTACAGTTTCGAATATTTCTTTTTATGTTCTTATTACAGTTATGATAATATGAAAGAATAATGCAGCTTATTTACATTTGATCAATAATTATATATATATATATATATATATATATATATAATTTTTATGATGATTTGTAATAATTAAGTAATAGCACACATTTCTGCTACTGATGATAGGATTTAATAAAGGAGCAATAAAGCTTTATATAAATTTATGACATGAATAATAGTAGTATTTAATTTGTCAAGGAATAGCTTATTATTTTAAAAATTATTCTATTATCCCTTAAAATTATCCAAGTACAGGTCAACAACCAAGCAAAAGATATAATGTAAATAATTTCTTACATTAATTTGTTTGTAATTTATCAGGAAAAAATACATATTTCAAACTCTATACATTATTTAATTTAGTTAGTAATTTATTTAGTATATAAAATGACCTTTTTGAGCTAAGATATGTAAAAAATAAACGCAATCATAAAATGTTGTCACTTTTATGAGAAGTACTCTGAAATTCCTTCACACTCCAAATTAAAATATTAATTTAATCTTTCCATGCCACATATTTACAATGAACAGATATAGAGAAATCTTAAGTTTTCAAATTTAGATTTAATATTCAAACTTCCAAATAAACACTGAGCTTTAAAACTTTTGACATCAAATAAAATTAATTAAGAATCGCCAAGCTACAGATTTTTGACTTTAAATTTATTACGTTCTCAAAATGAGCTTTTGAAAATTTTAACATGAATACTAATGAAATTTATCCTATAAGATGCAAGGATTGTCAGAATTGTAATAAACTTCAAATAAAAATTTTCTATAAAATTATTTGTGTAACATTTATTTTGTGAAAAAGGCATTAACTTTAAAAGAGAACAATATAAAATTTTCTTTTTTTCTACTTACTTTGTATTCTCAAAAATGAAAAGAGCATTCACACCAACTTTTCTGGTGTCGAAAGGTTCCATAAATGAAGCTATTAATGATGTAATATTTTTGGATTCAACTTGATTTACTTTATATTTTGAAGGTTGACCTGAATCAATTCAAGAAACAAAGCACTTAAATTTCAAATTTTCTATTTGCAATGAAAAGGCAAAGTTCAAACCATGGCAAAATGAATATTTTTTTCTTGAAAAACTTCTTTTTAATATTAAAACAATTATTTATAAATTTTTATTTCTAATAATATGAACTTGTGGATTTATGTTTTGTTGTTTTTTATTATTATTTATATTGAAATTATAGAGCTATCAATTAAAAAAGTAAATGTCAAGATAGTTGTAACTCAACTTTATTATAATGTATGAAATTTAATTATTCTTGTGTGCATAACTACATACTTTTCTTTACCTTTTCATTTTTTAGTTATTTTCTCCTAATTATTATCAAAATTTTCTTATATTTGAATTATCATTGCAAAATTTAAATTTGTCAAGAAAATTTCAATTTAAACAAATTTTGTTAAACATTTCTTTTAAATTGAATTGTTATAGGGTAATTTTACCATAGTATTTTCATCTATGAAAGTTATCTGTCAGATCATCTTATCTGAAGTTCATATAATTGTGTATTTATAGAGAACAGATTGTCTAAACTGAAAGGATCAGAGAAAAATTTGTCTTCTAAGAATATGATATCAGTTTTGCAGCAAGCTAAAGATGATTATTTAAACCATCTACTATCTTCATCCGTTGAAAGATTTTCTTCATTAGATGATGATGCTGACAAAGAAGTTGCTGTGTCATATATTGAAGTAATCATTTTGGATACATTTTTTAAATTATTTTAGCATATGTGATTGTTATCTTATGTGATTGATCTTTACAGAAAAAATTGTTTCCTGAAAAAAATGGAGTAACTCAGGAAGAATTGTTACATCTGTTGGAATCTGATGTTTTGGCTAAAGTGACTGCAGAAAACTCTTCCACAGAAATGTTAAGTGATATTAGTGTTGACCGTTGATTTGCTCAGATAAAAAATAAGCTTTCAGCAAATCAATGTCAAAAAATATCTGTGATTGTGTTTATTTTGATGTTGAAATGTCATTTATATTATTGGTGCATTATTCAAATCTTTAATTATTTGTTAGTAGTTATGGCTATTTCACTGTTGTAAATTTTTTTATATAGAGTAATATTATTTATATTTGTCTTTACTATTTTTAACTTATTCAAATAAAATATCTGTTTATTATGATTTAATCAACAATTGATGACATAATGATAACAAGTATATAAAATTACAAATAACAAAACAATTTATATATTACTTAATCAATACTTATCTAAATATTTCTTGATAATTTTTTAAATCATCCACTAGACACATTATTTTAAAAAATATTTCTTAAGCTGTGTTTTAAATATTGCTGTAATGTCATAGATTGTTCCTAAAGGTCCGTAATATTAAAAAAAAAAAATCATTTTTCAAAAATTATTTAAACCAATTTTTTTGCAAAAATTTTGTTAATCAATATTTCAAACAAAATTAATGATGTGATTAAAAATAATTTTTTTTTCTCTGGTTTTGACATTATTTATACTAAGTTATATTGCAAATTATTGTCCTCAGCTTTTTTTACAAACCTTTTCCTTCATTGATACTAGATGATAATTTTTTAGACCTATAATAATCATTGAGGGATTAAATACAATTACTTTTCAATAAATTGAAACTTTTGTGTTAAGAAATTTAAAGAAAAACAATGAAATATTTTTTAAAAAGTTTTTTTTTTTAAAGAAAAAACATCATCATATATAATAATAAGCCTAATTTTTCTAACTATAGAAATAAAAATATCAAAAAAGTTTCTACAAAATTATTTGACTCTGATAAACATATGTGACCGAAATGATTCTCAGGGATCATATTTTTTAATTTTTCTGCATTAAAAGTGTATCTCTGATATTTTTATTTTTCTCTTTAAATATATATTTTTTCAATAAAAATACAAATATTCTATAATTTTAATGTGAGACTTGTGAAAATGTAATTCATTAAATTAACAATTTTAGAAGAATTTTGAAACAAAATACCTAAAAATTGATTTAGATAAAGAAGATAAGTATTTCATGTTATTTTAAATGGATTTATAATGTATTTATTATGCTTAAATTATTTTGTCTGTAATATTTTTTTACAGTTTTTAATTTTAAACAAATGATGGAAAAATTAGCCCATATTTAATTCTATTTTTAGTTTATTTTCCTTATTAGGAAAATAAACTAAAATTTTAAG
Source organism: Latrodectus geometricus (assembly GCA_026290005.1). Lineage (NCBI taxonomy): Eukaryota > Metazoa > Arthropoda > Arachnida > Araneae > Theridiidae > Latrodectus > Latrodectus geometricus. The sequence continues at coordinate 9,920 of JAPDSC010081733.1, read as the reverse complement.
TATTTTAAATATAAATTTTATATATAAATAATAAATATAAATTTTAATTAAAGTAAGTTTTAATAATTTAAATAAGCTGCAACTCAGTTAATTTTCTTTCAATTAGTTCTTCATTAATACTTATTTCAAATCTTACACTGAAGTACAGCATTGGATCAATAGTTTGTGAATTAGACTTTTTTCTTGCATAGAAATATGGAGTAAATCTGGATCTTTTAAATAAATATTTATCTAATCAGCTCCCATGAGAAAAGAATTACCATGAAGCAAAAAAGATTATACATTTGATGCTTGATGTTCTTCTTTTCCAAAAATATTTTACTTTTTTTTTTTTTTTTTAATTCAAACATGCTGAACTTTTGGAGGCCAATCTGGTAGCTCAATAGTCAGCATTCTAATCCTCAGTTCTATAATTTGTGGGTTCATTTCATATCTTGGGCAGAAATGTTTACAGTTATTTGGAAACCATTTTAAAATATTGGTCCTACTTGTGCAAAAGTAACCACAGAATGATAAATCATCCAATCAATATATATCAACATAAATGTATATCAAGTTAAGTATTTCCTTAAACTTGGTTAAACATAAAAAAATGTAAAGAATTGGGAGAAAAAATGTCTTGATAAGAACTTCACGTATTTTAAAAACAATAATAATTTATCAATTTGTTAATTTAATCATAGATAGTAGAAATCAAAGTGGAATTAATCTGTAAAATATAGGAAAAATGTTAATTTAAGTACACAAGTTTCTACCAGTAAATTAAAAAAAAAATCCTTCTAAATTAACTTATTAAATGGAATATTAGGCTGGGGAAAAAGAAATCGATTATTTTTTCGGTCAATGACTGTACTATTCGATATCTCGTTCTGCCATTTCTCGTCATACCATTTCAGATGTATGCTCGTTGGACAGATAACATTTCGCATCAAAAAAATATTTTGTTGTTTTTTATTTTTTCCATTCAATCAGAAGGTACAGGATGTTCAAAATGGAAGTCAACAAAGAGAAAATGCAGTATATTCACAGTTTTTCTTTGATAAAGGCGAAAATACAAGTCATGTATAGTTGAAAATCGAGAATGGGGCTTATGGTCCCAATACTGTAACAGCCAATGACATGTCATTTTTGTTTTATTGATTCCATTCGTGTATATTGGATGTTAAAAATGCACCTCACACAGGTAGGCACATCGTCGAAAATATCGATAAATTCACAAAAATATCCGAAGTTGATTACCACGTTAGTAATCCAGCAATTAAAGTTCAGTTACAAAAACATTTGAATCATTTGCACAAAGCTAATCAAAAACATACAAAAAAAAAAAAAAGCATTGCAGGTCAGTCCTTTTTTTAAGTAAAAATAATGGATTTTTTTTTTCCCCTTCCTAATATTATCATGAAAATGTTTTTATGAGAAGCAATGCAACCTAAAATTTGAAACTTCTATACTTTTATAAATATGTTCTTTCTTTTCTTTTTCACAAAAATAATACTACATAGTATTATACGTGGAACAATTTGGAAATTCATAATACTACATAGTATTATGAAATTCCAAATTGTTCCACGTTTAAAAACATTTTCATACAAGTTAATTAACTTAATAATAAACTAGTTATCATTTGATCTTTTTAATTGTACTCAATTAAGTTTCTATTCTCTATCCAATAAATGGATATATCGAATCTAAAAACATTGGTTCTGTAATCGAAAAATTCTAGCAATCAAATTTGTGAGGAAATCATATTGGTACCATAGAATGTCTTGTTCTTTTTTTAAGTACTTGATACCACTGGAACCAATGAACATATTTGAAAACTACTTCGCTATCATACTGAAAGTAGAATTACCCATGGATATTTTTCATTTCATGATGAATATGTTAAGTGGGTTATATATACATTAATTGACAGTGCAAAAAAATATTTCATTCAAAATGAAAATTCATCCATTTCAAATCTTCATTATATATAAGATATTTATTATTTTTTTATAAAATTGTTCAATTATGTTTACATTGATAAATATATAGCTTTGTGTATTGTTTCAATACATATTCCTGATATTTTTAAGATAAGAATATGAAGTATAAAATAATCTATAAACGTTTTATGAACTTGTTTTAAATTCTGTTTGTTTTCTTCAGCTAATTTAGGGGAAAAAATGGCTTTTAACTATTAAAATTATACTCAACTGCTATCGACTGCATTATCTTTTGCTATGCATCTAAATAATATAATATTTCATATTAATTTATCTGATAGTTTTCATTTTGTTATAAAAAATATGTTGTTGTTTCCAATCCCTCAGAGATCTAGCGTCAGCTAGATCAAATCCATAACACCATGAACCCTAGCGAAGTCGAGCACCAATAGTGGATTTGCACGAACATCCGCCAGAGTGAACCCCCAACAATCCAGAATGTGATCGGGGGGAAGCCGGCCTCAGATTGCATTTATTGCACAATGAGAAGACTTTGTGCCCAGAATCGAACTCATGCATTTCAGGTATCCACTTCTGAGTCTTCAGATGGTCGTATGATCATGTCTGTCACCCTCGAAATCCAACGCGCCCCCCGGGGTCTTACTGCTAAACCAGGGAGAGACGAGCCAGACTTGCCTCTTTTCTTTTTTCTTATGTATAAAAATATGTAATTATATCATTAATATATATCTATAATAATAAAAGCAAGTGTAATGTGTCTGTCCGTCTGACCGAGCTCTCCAGCCAAATCTATCGCACGCAGGGACCTGGAATTTTTTACACGGAAGCACAAGGGGGCTGGCCACCAGACCTCGAAGCCCGATTTTCGATTTTTGAATTAGAAAAATTTTAAAAAAATTATTTATAAAACTTCTTCTCGATATCGCTGCTCGCCGATAGCTGATTCCGGGGTTATAGATAGATAATAAAAGCAAGTGTAATGTGTCTGTCTGTCCATTTGAAATTTGTTCGTTACCAATGTCAAATTATGGTAAAACTATACTTTAAGGTGGCCCCTTGGCAAACATGGCGATTTTTGTTTGGCTATCGTTTTTATTGGCGATTTTTGTTGGCACAGACAATGAATTCCCCTGTTGCTATCGGAATATGATTGGGGTTTGCCCGGCTTGGCGATCAATCGCGATTACAACTTTGCGAGAATCAAAGAGGCACCATAAAGTATATTCCTAATTTGAATGTTGTTAGCTTGGTTGTTTAAAAATGCCGCCATTTCCCCTATTTTTACATGATTGTTATTAACTGGAAAAAAAGAAATAAAAGTTTCATTCATTTAATGTCGCTGAATTCGGATAACTATTCCCTTTTTGACTAAAAATTTAGTCAAAGGCAACCTCTATGATTATAATGATTTCTTTTACTGAAATTCGGAAAGTTTTCATCATTCGCACTTACAATATGAAATAACTTTAATTTGAATCGAAGTTGATCTATAACGTAGTAAGTTTCATTGAATATAAATTAATGTTTTCATTGCTATCAATATTAAATCCGACATCAATTTTGAAACATGGAATATTATTGTATTAGTCTGCAATAATATAAACATGTAAGAAGTACAACAGCGGTAAGTTATGATAGGAACCATTTTCCTATTAACTGAGAAACTAGCGCCCTCTATTCCAAACTTTACAGACATTTCTAGACGTTTCCAGAAGTAAAAATTGTTACAGTTATTTAAAACTGTAAAGGCTGGTTTGAACATCCACGTGAGAAGGTGCTACGTGGATATGATACGCGAGTAAAGTGAGACAATTTGCAGAATTTCACATTCTAATTTTGATTTGATAAGCTGCGTTACTGCATAGTTTACTTAAAGCAAAAAATTCATCACATATTTTCATTTGAGTATTTAATTCCCGTGGGAGAAGAAATGGATCCTAAAAAGCCTGAAGAAAAACCTGGTGAGAAAAAACCCGGACAGCCTGATGATAAAGGAGGAACACCAGGAGAAAAGAAACCTGGGGAAGAAAAAACTCCACCTACAAAGTAGAGGATCAGCTTTTATGGAAGAATAAAAAAAAAATGAAGCCAAAATTATGAGTGAGTGATAAAATGTTATTATTTATGTTTTAGAGAATAACTTATAATAATCAAGATGAAATCTTAATTTTGCATTTTAAAATTTGGACTTTACTTACCCTTATAATTTTTTCCGCCTTTAATAATTTCGGTTAATTCCCAGTGAATGGTACGCTCCTTATACGGTACGCATATATACAACGGTAATCATATATACAATTATAATTAATTGTATATAATAATGTATAAAATTATATTATTTGTATAAAATAATATAATTTTATATTATATAATGATATTAATTGTATATTCTATAATTATATTAATTGTATAAAAATAGCGTACCATACACTGGGATACAGCCAATAATTTCTTTTTATCCCTTTTAAGTTATAAGTATGATGCTTTTTGTTTTTCGTGATTGGAATTTTATATTGTTAAACTGGCTGATTGTGTATGTGTGTATTATAAAATTAATTCCATATTCTTTTGTTGGTTAAATTGCACTTTAGTTCCCCTACTTCACCAACTCGCGAATTTGATGCGCTTTTTCACTCATGCTCATTAATTATCCTTTTGTTTTAGTCTTTTCATTGGTCGCTAATTAAGTTTCACTTTGAAATAGCCGTAGAATTTTCGCCATGGCATCGGCGATTTTGAAAACGCGCCAAGTAGGGGACCTAAAGCGCATTTTCACCTATTAAGGACTTTTTCTACAACAGATCTAGATATTCATTTGCATTATGTCGAAAAATTGTCATCAGTGTTTTGAATCTTAGGTTAAAATGTGCTTTAGGTCCTTGGCATGAATAATTTTAGTTGGTTATAAATTTTGTCATTCTTGGTAATCCTACTTTGATACACAAGATATGATAAACGTAACGATTTCTAGAATTCTTATTTTGCCATTTCGTTCTGCCTGGACGCTTTTTTTTCCCGTTTGTCACCAAAGGTATGGGACCTTTGGTGACAAATTGAATCCTGTCTCCTAGGATTGTACCATTAATTTAATTCATTTAATATTAATTGAAAATTTTATTTTGTAAAAATATTTTTTTTTTTTAAAATGTTTGGAAAAAACAGAAAGTTAATGATGGAAAAAGCAGAAATTTTGTGATTTTTTGTTACGCATAGTAATGCCATTTGGCGACTTTATAACTTGCACCGGTGAAATGAAGAAGTACCCATTTTCATACTATATTATTGACTCAATACATTCTTCAGGAAATTCTAATTATTATTCATTTTAACACAAACGAATAGCAGTTTATTTATCATTCAAGTTTTCTCAAATTCTTGAAAGCAAATAAAAACTTTGAAGAATTTATTAGATACACTTAAACTTTTTAATAAGAAATCGTTAGGAAATCAAACTTACATCTAATTTTAATTTATATAAAATATTTCTAATTAAAATCATTAAACTAAATAAATATAGAAAATGAACAAAAATACTTGATTCCTTAAGCAAAGTTATTAAGAAAATCTACAAGGAATCAAACTTTTTTTTATTTGAATTAGAATAAAAATGAAAAACGAAAATCTGAAATCTTTCTATCACCAAAACCACAATAAGTGAAGTATTATACTCAACATTCGAATTACAAATGCCGAAGACTTCAAATTTGTCGATTCGATTTGATTTATCAAAATAAATACCATGTAAGCCATCGCAACGGACACGGTTTAACATAGCAACCAAAGAGGAAAAAAAAAAAAAGAGAGAGAGAGATTGGTAAAAATTTACTGTACGGTCGCTCTTGGCGATTTTTTAAAAAATCGCTAAAAATCTTGCCAACCTCGCCAATTTGCACAAGTGAAGTCTGAAAATAAGTAAAATATTCCATTTTTCATTGGTTGGTTCCCAGTTTGTCAGAATCTCCCATTTTTTATTGGTTGGAATCCTTCATCTGCGATTAATCAGAATTGGTTGGATTGTCAGAAAATGTTATTTATCGCCAACTTTGGAAAATCGCGCCAAGAGCGACCGTACAGTAAATCTGAGCCAAGAGATTTTATTGTTTTTCTTAATTTTTGCAATGGGAACTACTTTGATATACTCCCCCCAAATCAGATATTTGGCGACTTTTTTTCTCGCCAAGCAAAATACCTGTTTTTGGCGCCTTTTTTTCTCGCTAAGATGGGGCTGGCCACCAGACCTCGAAGCCCGATTTTCGATTTTTGAATTAGAAAAATTTTAAAAAAATTATTTATAAAACTTCTTCTCGAGATCGCTACTCGCCGATAGCTGATTCAGGGGTTGTACCAGCTCCTTTTGAGAAACAATTCTGGCGACCATCTTTTGGAAAATTTTCCGTTTAAAATATTTAGGATATATTGTTCCTTTTTATCGACAGGGAATGTTGTGTGTGTGTGGGGGGGGGAAGAGAGAGAGACAGTCTACGTGTCCTACACTACTATTCCTGCGCTATTCACTTATCTGCATTTTCTAAATGCACGGGCAACGCCGGCGGGTACAGCTAGTATATATATATATGTATTATATATATATGGGGTAATAAAATGATATAATTACATTTTATTATTAATAGCATTTAATCTTTGAGGTATATTAATCTTAAAAAAATTGTAGTATTTTTTGATTAAAATATTTTTATTTTAAGTAAAGCATATCACGGAAAATCGCAATTTGATCGCTATTTAATTTATATATGAAAACTGAAACTTATTAATGCAATAAGCAAATAATTATGCTACAAAAATGGAATATAAGTATAAATTAACTAGTTATTTATGTAATTCATAAAATTACCTGCATACATATGTAACTAAAAATTCCAAACTTGTAATTTGAATTAGTTAATTTAAAGATTGGAATTCAATAAAAAAAATTTTTAATTGCATATAAACTGCTTTTAACACAAAATATTTAAGTTGTGCGCAAATTTTTTTATATTCGTTTTTCTAAGTATTTAAAATAAAGTTGTGTGTGCAGTAAGCAAATTATTAGTCACGTTAAGACTCTACTATTAGGACAATCAGTGATAAAATTCCAATTTCTTTACCTGTGTACTCAACATTATTTTGCATCCAACATAGCGACTGTCCAGTATACCCCAGTACAAAGTCCGAATTCAGCAAATACTCTTCCCAGTATTTTTCGAAAATGAATTTGTTTCAAAATGTGTAACTAAAAATAAATTTTATTGTTTTGTGATTTGTAGAAGTAGAATCTTCAGTGTTTCGATTCAATTGTGACGGATAGGAGGGAAATAATAAAATAGTTACTTTAAATTCAAGTAGTTACATAGGAAAAAATTACTCGTTAAAAAATGTTTTATTATTGTGTCTAAATTGAGGAAAGTTTGTGGGATCAATTTCGACCTTTGACGGTGCTCAAAATGTTAGTCTTATTTCTAATTGCAGGAATAAAGGTAGCCACACAAATGTTTTATTAAAAAAAGCAATTATTTTGGAAGAAAAATAGAATAATCAATCATATAGTAAGTTTATTAATAGTTTTACATCAGAAGATCTTAGTCGAATATGACCATTTAACTGCCGGGAATAGAAGACAGTAGCTTGGGGACTTACTTCTGAGTTTCTTAGTCCGTATATTAACAACCGGCATTCTGGTCTTTACTTTATCAATTTCACTTACACATTGGGAGTGGCTGTTTTTAATTAATCGAAACCCAGTTTAAACTGTTTGTACGAATTATGGTATAAATCACATATACAAAAGGTGGTTAACTATTTTCTTGTTCAAGAGTAGTTAAATCCACGAACTGTGCCGAGACTGATGGTTCAGCTATGAATAGGAATTTTTTGCTGCGAGCATTGTTTAAAAGAATTACGCCCTATTCCTTTACTTAACAACTCGTGTCTTTGGATGACGAAGCCCGACCACAAATTAAACTATTTTGATTCATTTCTACTCAACTAGAGATTGCTGTGGTCACACAGGGATCATATCTTCTATCACGCCTCGCATATGGTTTCTAGAGTAAAAGCTCGTCACTTGACTGAAATTTATTCAAATTGTATTTAGCATGCTAGAGCTATCGAAATGAACTGAAAACGTAACACTGTAATATTAGATAAAAGCAAGATCAATATTCAAGGTGCAAAATTTAATGCTTCATAATACAGTCATTTTTTTTATTAATTATGATTTACTGTAAATAATAAAAATGTAGGTCATTAATATTAATGTACCACAATTGACATTAATAATTTGAATAAATGTAAATGACGACAAATTATTGATTCCTAACTTGTGTATGTAGAAGTTTTTCGTACGAGTGCTCCTTAAGCGGCAGAAATTTGATCCTATCCTAAGGCTTAACTAATGTATCATGCTTCTAAATTTGTTAAAAATTATAGATAAGTTTTTATATCGTATAAGACTTTTGGTCGTAAGAGATATGTGAGATACATTTAAAGGAGGTTTTCCTATATCCGTATAATAAATGCTAAAATATAACAGTTGTTTTATTAAAATGCCTCGTGTGCTCATTCTAACATCAATAATGTACTTATACGTTCCTAAACAAATTTTCGGAAAATATAAAAAATCGCGTTGCAATCTTATCTTTAACTAAACTATTCTAAAAATATTTTCTTAAAGTGCTTATTCTTTTAGTTGATGCTTAGCGTAACGGATGAAGGTTTACAGACGTTGTCAGAATAATTATCTTTCATATGCTACTATAATAATTTTTTGTAACGTTAATTAATCAAAATATTTACTTACAAGTAACTGTTGAAACAATACTGTCTTTTATTCAAAAGTAAGAAAATATGTGTGCAGGATAATATGAAAAAAATATAAAACGTCATTTACTGCATATAAAAAGGTCAAATAAATTACGCATTTAATATGTGCTTTAATAGACTTTGGAAACCAAAATTAAGCAATAAATTTCAAAAACAAGCTTTCAACTTTTAAGATTTATATAATTAGTTTGCACTTTTCCCTCCTAAAAAAATAAAACAAGCCAGACTGATGATAAATTGTTATCTATCTTCGAAGAAATTATTAATCTCATACTTGAGTCAGAAGTTTGTATTACACTAAATATATGATTTAACTCTATATATTTCTGTCAGAAAGAGCAGGTGAAAAGCATTTTCCACCTGCTTAGCTTTTTCATTGTCTAGAAGAGTTTCGCGTGGGTTTTAATGTCCGAAAACGGACGCACACACAGGACGTTTTGACTTAATAAATTGATAAACATTCATGCAAATTGATATTTCAGTTGTTTTAAAATCTCTTATATTCTGTAATTGATGTTTCATAATAATTTTTTATATAAGTTCTTTGTAGATTTATTTTGCCGTATTTTATGAAGTTCTCTTTATAGTTTCTTTTTTACAAAAATTTGTTTTGTGTGATTTTCCTTTAAAATAAAACTATAAAGTATGATTTATAGTTTTGTGGTGAATTTCTTTATGTTGTTTTTTTGTGGTGAATTTCTTTATGTTGCCGAATGATGAAGCTCGTCATCGTACATAAACTATTTTTATTAGCCTACATTACAACACACCACACACAACACAAAACAGTTAACATTGATATACATTGTAACACTCGTGGGCACATTTAAGAGACGTCCTGTCTCTCCTGTTGCTTTTGTCAGACTCCCTTCGACTTCCTTAGTTCTCCGCGAGGGGCGCTGTTATTAGGTCCGTTGCGCTGTTACTATGTCCGTTACAGTTTTATTTTATTTAGATAAATTTCAGATTTTCTCATCTTAAAGGCAAGCGAAAAACAATTCATTTCTCGAAAACGTTTTGTGAGATAATCAAATATAAAATTAACAAAATGAGAGAATTCTATAGTATATCAAGAACTGATACTCTTAAAATATTTGTTGCGAAAAAACTATTTCAACTGAATAAGAGAAATTTCACATGAAAAAAATAAATAAC
>JAPDSC010081731.1:0-21540 GCA_026290005.1 Latrodectus geometricus | reverse complement strand
TGAAAACTAAAAAGTTCAGAAACGAATTAAGTAAACAGAATGTGATAAAAATAAAATTAATTAAAAAAGTTTTTGAAAGAGTGAATTCTCATATATATATATATATATATAAGTGTGTGAGAATGAATTGGTTTTTTGGTTTTAATGTTGTTGTGCTGTTGTTGTTACTTATGACATTTGGCGAAACCTAACCCACCCGTCAGAGACAGGGCGAATGAAATCAGAAAGAGCGTCTCCCGTTTTTGAACAGAACACCCCACCCCTACGAGGGTGTAACTACGACTTGGATCCTAGAGGGCAGTACCATCCAGGTCTTCCAATTTAGAGATAGGAAGCTAGAGAAGACCAAAGGCCTGGCTCCCTACACCTCCAGAGGTATTATTTAGGAATGAGGACATGGTGACCACGACATATTTTACGCGCTCCAGTCGGCATTAGTAAACATGAAGAATCTTCGGATAAGCCCGGGTTCGAACTCACTACCTTCCGGCAATGAGAACGACGCTCTAACCAACCATGCTACCATGGTTACATCGCTAAATTAATCAAACCAAGTAATAAAGGAAAATAAGCATCTTATTGTTGTTGTTGTTGTTGTCATGTGCCAGCCAGGCTGGCAATATGGGGTGCGCTGCTCCACTTTTCCAACTGAACCATATTTTTTGTGGAGTCCGACTTCCTCAGTACACACATGCCATAGGTACTCGTTTATAGGGTAGGCAACCATTCACACACAAAGAAAGGACAAAGACAAGAAAGAGAGAGGGAGAAAGTACTTCCATGCCCACGCCAGGATTCGAACCCAGATCCCACCCATCTGTAGTCAGGTACGCAAACCACTAGACAGGTTTGGCGGCAAGCATCTGATTTAATAGCCGATTTTAATTTAAATTTAGTTTCTGTATCACGAATTAATGATATACGCATTTATTTGCTGGATTTTTTCTTCTATAAAAATTCTAGAAAATAATACGCATACAATTATCTATCATAAATTAAATTTTACTGGGCAAGTTGTCTTATATAGCGTGGGTTTTATTATTTGAATCAGCATTCCTAAGTATCAATATTTTAGGGTGCATCACCATCAGTTGAAAATTCATAATTAAATGACCTTGAAATAAAGCCACTCGTATATATATTTTGCAATAAAAGCTGCTTTTGAAAGCGTCAAAAGCTATCATAAATTTCTTTATTCAGTTCATTTTATCGCTTGGCGAATTCTTTTCGATTTCGTTTCATCACTGGTAGAGTGACATGACCTGGATATTTCGCCAAATGGCTGTTGTTTTTCACTGATTGCATTGGGGCAGGTGCATCAACAATCCAAGTAAAAATAAATATTTTTTACTTGGTAAAAATTGGCGCAATCTATGTGCTCTGGAAAAGTAGCGAGAGTTGTAGGATTTCGCATCACCATTTTATAGTCAATAGAAAAATAATGTGTAAAAATTTACATGTAAATTTATACTTACATGAACATAATTATTAATATAAACACACATATATAATATAACATATTATAATATTTTCATGTCAAAAATTTAACATTGATTTAATCTATCTAAAATTTCAAAATTTGTTGAATTTTTAAAGGACTGTTTTGCAATCGACTCGTATTTTATGACATAAAAATCACGTGACAAAATACTCTTCGATTTGCTTATTTGTATTCAGTCATAAATGATAATAGTCTGAAAATTTCTGAGTTGAATTTTTTAAATAGAACTGTACAAGTTTATGTAAGTTTAAATGTTGTGTAGAACATGAATGAACAAATGCCAAACATATGAGTGACCCCTAATTCTTTTTAAACTTTTTTTTTTAAAAAAAATCGAAAATTTCCTCGTTTGGTGACTATGTACAACCGAGAAACAGCAATTCTGTCGACAAATTTATCTTGCCACCATAACGATTTTCTGTGTCAAAATATTTCATTTATTTAAAAAATTTACAAAACTTTCTCCGTGATAAAAATAATTATTTGATTGTTTCTTTTTATTATTGAATGCCTCATTGCATAAATTAAATAAATTTGCCTTTAAATAGATGGACAAATGTAAATGAGTCGCTTTTTAAAAGATTCAAAGCGACGCGTACAAGTATATAATGTAATTAATCCGCATTCTGTACTTCATGTAACAAATCATTGTGCCGCTGTTTATTGGAGAAGGAAGTCCATTAAAATAATTGTGTCGCGAACAAAACAATAAAAAAGGATTCCTTTCTTTTTCTCATAAAAATAAGAAATCATGTTTAATCTTATATAGCTTCCATTTTATGTATTTTTGCGATGTTCGCCTATCTTTAGTTGAATTTCTTACCTCAAGCTGCAAGGAATGCCTAATCCCATAAAGAATTCTGAAAGGGGGGGGGGAGTGTGACAATTGTCCCGCCAAGTATTCCTTCCCCATTTCTTTGCTCGGAAATAATAGCGATATTCGCCGTTATTTCTCCCAGGAAACAATGATGCCACCCCTTACAAAAACGCTGCTTTATTAGCTGCCGGACCGACCGTTGCCGGATAATCCATGTCCAGCACATTATTGCGCCGGAATGACGGCAGTTTGCCGGGTCTTGATTGGCTTCATTTCTCCAGTCAGTCCCCACCCCACATACTTCCCCTCGATTTGCTATTAAATGCCTCCCCCCCCACGCGGTCACTTCTAATACTCTCTTCCCTGAAAGGAGGGGGGAAAGCGAATGTCCTGTTGTTTGCTATCCTGTAATGAAGTCCTGTACCTGAGCTTGTTTTGTTGGGGATTTCCTGGATCGATGCGTGGAATATGGAGTGAGGTACCCCCCCCCACTCCCGTCGAGTGCATTATTTGATTACCCTAAGACAAGGTATTGTTATCGGTGCGCTATCAGGCGGATATTAGAATGGAAAGCATTAGGAAAGAAGGGAAATGGCTCCCTTTTATTTGTGTTAGGAAGGGCATTTGGCCTTTTCTTTAACCCTTCAACAGTTTATGAGGCACAAAAAAATTAAAAACCCTTTTCCTACCTGAACTTTTGCTTCCATCATGTAAACCTGAATTTTCATGAACCCACTGCTAAACATAAAAATTCAGAAAGTGGGGGAAGAAAAAAAAACATTTTCTAAAATATTTTTTAATTGGAAAAATGAAATTCTGGTGAGATTTATTTGTTTTTTAAAATGACACATATCAATTCTGAAGTAGTTTTTAAAATGTACAAAATTAAAATCATATACACCATTCACTGAAGAATGTTTATATTCCCTTTTAAAAAATTAATGTTGGCCGCGGTAGCCTGGTTGGTTAGGGATTAAGTTTCGCAATCGCAAGGTTATGGATTCGATTCACCACTGACTAAAGACAGTCGTGTTCACTAATGGCGACAGGGGCACATAAAATATGTCGTGGGCGCCATGTTCCCATTCAAAATTAATACTTCTGGGAGTGAAGCATCTACCAGGAGGCCTTGAGTCTTCCTTGGCTTTTTATCTCTAAATTTAAAGATCCAGATGATGCTGAGTTACCGGAAAGGACTCGTAGCCTGGCTCCAACCACCCCCAGAGGTATTAATTTGGAATGGGAACATGGAGGGCATCGCAACCAGGACATATTTCATGTGCCCCAGTCACTATTAGGGATCTGGGATAAGCCGGGATTCGAACTCACCACTCTCGAGAACGAGAACGACGCTCTAACCAACCAGGCCATCTCGGTCTTATAAAGACGAAACAAATAGGATAAACGTGTCTGCCGAATGTCTGAGAGGACTTCTGCACACTTACTCATCATACTTGCTTCGAAACAAGGCATACATATTTCCCATACTGCTATATTAGAGAGATTCTGTTTCATTTAAAATAAATTCTTCCTTGACTGATTAAGCATATAGCTTATTTTTCAACATATATATTCAGTTCGCTTTATCCGAAATAAAAATATTAGTTTGGGGAAAAAGTAATCCATTATTTTTTTCGGTAGACGTCTGTAGTGATCGCTATCTCGTGAGGTATCAATCAAACAATTTCAGATTTATGCTCGTTGGAAAGGGGACATTTAACACTAAAATATTCTCTTGCGGTTTTTTGTTTGATTAAATCAGTTATGAGTACAAGGTATTAAAAAATAGAAGACAACAAACAGAAAATTCGATACATTTTCGTTTTACTCTTGTAACGGCGAAAAAGGTAGCCGGGTGGCTAAAATTGTGAAAGGTGTTTATCGTCCTATATATGACTGTAACAACCAGTTACGTACAATTTTTGTTTCGTCGATTCCGTTTGGATATTTGGATGCTAAAGATGCACATCGCATGGATACAACATCGTCGAGAAAACCTATACAATATCAAAAATGATCAAACTTGACAGCATGTCAGCAGTCTTAGCTTCGCACAAGACCTAAAAATCTACATGAAAACTGTTTTAAACCTTTTTACAAAGCGAATCTGAAAGAAGTTACAAAAAGTTCACGTAAAAATAATGGACTTCTTTTTCCCGAAACTAATATAATCAGAAACAACACACTGAATACTCAGCTTTCTGGCTATCAATTAAGTCATATATGAGTTCGATTCTTGCCTGAAACATTGATGTTTATAGTGTTTTAGAATTCACATTAAATTCCATGTATCATTAGTTCAAAATGTGACCGTTGATGAATAGCAAACAGAATGATTAGCTCAATAGTGTTTATCTAAACATTTTCAAAATTTTTTACAATTTGTAATTAGTAAATTTATTTAATACCACATCGTTAGTAGTAGATGATTTAACATGCATGAAGTATCATAAGAGTGGGATATTTACTGTCATCTAGAAGAAAACCCATGAAGACTTCCAAGCACCAACAATAAGGTATGCTTGCAAAAAATGGAGCGTTTTACTTATGACCGGTACTTCAAGAGTGACTGGTATTAAACCCGGGACTTCCACTTCAAAGCATCCTGACTCTAATCCTTGGAAAGTCCAATAAGTAACTCAATTGATACCGAATAGCTGATTCTCCAGAAATAGAAATCCACAATCATTTTGCTATTGCTAGGCATTTTAATAGCCACCTCAATTTTATCTTCCGGGAAGGCTACTCGTGGATAATAAACAACCTTCACATGTCATAAAAAAGGAAAGTAGGAAATATTTCGAGCACCCACCTCTATAGATTACCATGAGAAAGAGAACATGCATATGTATCTTTTAATGTGAAGCTGTTATTTGAAACAATCTAGGTGCTTCCATTTTGAAGTTTACGTTATAAACATTCAACCTTCTAATTGCATGCAGGAAGCCTGATGGCAATGACCAGTTCCAGTTGACCAAGGTGGCTGGGAAAAAATAAGAATCTTCCATTCCGGCCAACCATGTCACAGTTAACCAAGAATGATGTCAAAGTGATGAAACAAGTTGAGGCAAATGCATCGCAATAATTTAAGCTTAATATTTTGTCACTTCGTATTGAGCAACATATTAGGTTGGGGAAAAAGAAATCCATTATTTTTACGTGAACTTTATGTAACTTCTTTTGGATTCATTTTGTGAAAAGGTTTAAAACAGCTTTCATGTCGATTTTTAGGTCTTGCGTGTTACGACTGCTGACGTGCGGTTAGCTTCGATTATTTTTGATATTTTATAGACGTTTTCGACGATGCTGTATCCACGTGCGAGGTGCATCTCTAACATCAAAAATACCCGAACGGAATCGACGAAACAAAAATTGTACGTAACTGGTTGTTACAGTCTTATATAGGACGATAAACACCTTTCACAATTTCAGCTACCCGGCTATCTTTTTCGCCGTGACAAGAGAAAAACGAAAATGTATCAAATTTTCTGTTTGTTGTCTTCCATTTTTAAAACCTTGTAATCGTAACTGAATGAATCAAACAAAAAACCGCAAGAGGATATTTTAGTGTCAAATGTCACCTTTCCAACGAGCATAAATATGAAATTGTTTGATAGATACCTCACGAGATAGCGATCACTACAGACGTCTACCGCAAAAATAATGGATTACTTTTTCCCCAAACTAATATATAGATTTAGACAGATATAAGAATTTTTATTCCACTAATTGTCTTACACGAGGAGAAAATAGGTCGTATTCTCGTGTCATGAAGGGAAAAACCTGGAAAATTGCCAAGAAGCCATTGCGATTGACAAGTATGCAGAAGATAGAAAGGCAGTATTCATATCTTGTTGTTCAACAGTAGCTGGGATGGAACCAGGGACCCTGCTATGTGGGTGGCACTACCCCTAGATCATGATGAATAGTGACATCGTGATCGAGGGGTAGTGCCACACATATAGAAACTTAGTGCCACTTCATTTAGAAACGCAGCGATGATTTTCTTCACCAAGTTCATGAATTTCGTCCATAAGAGTAAGCCGCTCTCCAATTCCGCCCTTTACCCGTCACTTGTTTCCTTCAAAAACTGGAAACTGTAATTTCTGGACCACCTCTCATCATTCGTCTTCATTAGCTCTACCCTTCCTCTTCGAAATACAACTCAACAATTAAACACACCCACTCCCGTCGGCACGTTCCCTTGGAGGGTGGGTGGCAGCTCATTAACATAGTGGGGTGAAGGGGGGAGTGGGTGGTTTTAGGTCAAATGACCAATGCTGAATATTTTTTTTCTCTTATTTTTTTAATTGTTCCCAGCTTGAATGCCTGGCTGATTGCCAAAGGCAGGGTGGGCTGCATATCGAGGTGAAAGAAAGGGTGGTTGCCTTCCGGGGAAAGTTTTTTTTTTCTCTCACCGAAAACCACTGCGTCTTTGTCTTGTGGCCATTAGTCTATTTATTAACCATCCATCGGAAATAAAAAAGACATCGATGTAATGCAGATATGGTTTAAGTGTAATGGAGCTTTCCGCTCTCATTATATCTAATGGCGGTGGTGGCGACTTTTTGGCGGGGGTTGGCGAAGGAAAGTAATAGAATGGAATGATCTGCATGTTTGTGTTGCTCGCACGATTTAACGATGACATTTTCTTTTCGTTACCATATCGGTTTCATTTTTTTTTTCTTTTTTTCTCCTACTCACCCTATAATATTAATCCGTGTATGAATGACCTAAAAACATTCTGCTCAGAATTTCTTACAAGATTATTCCCTATAAGTTGCTTCTCCATTATTTGACAGCATGTGCCGAAGTTTTTGAGATGGAATCGATCGATTATAGTGTAAAGTTTTGTCCCAATCACCACATTTTGGAAGTAAATTGTTTGGCCTAGTGCGACATCAATACCAGTACAATGTATTAAAATACCAGAATTGGAACTTGATGTACCTTAAAAGTTGATCAAGTTCGGATAATAGTGTTATGTTCCAATCTGCTTGATTACACAATTTAAATGCTGTTTAACACGACTAACCCGTCTGCTCTTTGGAAGCAAGGGCATGAGATGATGTCAATATTTGACATACTTCCATCCACCCTCTTTGGCAGGCATATTCGGGTGTTGATAGAGGGCAGTATGCCTGTACCACCGGCAGGTGTTGGTGGCCAGAATTGTACCCCCAGAGTTAAGCTCTATAAGTTGGCTAGAAGCCATTAGGTAGAAATCTACGTCATTTAAAAGCAAGTACCTAACACCTGACCTGCCACCCTCACAAATGTCATTTTGTTTGGAAGACATTGCAGTTATGACCTAATTTATGTACCCCAGCTGTGATTTGGTGATCAGCTGGACCTTCGGTTAAGTTGAGACTCGAACTAAGTACCTTCATCTAATAAGAAGGCTTACCTAACAAACCAGACAACCGCAGCCTTAGGACAACAACCCATTTCTTTATAGCCTTCCCACCAGAGGATCTTTTAACGTACATAGTCTTAAAATGGAAATCTTGGATATTGAAGCCTATAAATATTTAAAATGAACTCTTTTCAATAAAATTTTGGGCCTAGTTCTCTACGATAAATCGCCAAATCGTGTAAAAAAAAAAACTGCCTAAAGTAGCCAAATGAAGTATACTTCTAAACATTTTCACTTTTCAATTCTATTTGACGAAACTTATGTTATCGTGATATTTCTTTAATTTCTCTCAAAGACGTTGGAAGAACACGTTGAAAAGGCGTTGGCAATTTCTAATTTACTGAAAAATGAGAAGATGCCCTTTCTTTCTACCAGGAAAAAGATGCAATACGATACAATAGTAATATGCGACAATAGACATTAATTGAATCTACAATTATTATCTACATTCAATGAATAAACAAAATTATGATGAGATGCAACGTGAAAACTTGGAAACATGTGTCTCTGGAATGTGATTCTTCTTCATTTAACTTGGCGATAAGTTGGCAGTGTTTTGGCAGTGGAAACTGCGAAATACCAAATGATACCACTTTATGCTTTTTTTTCATTATTTTACAAAAAATTTGCATAGGAATATATATATATATATATATATATGTATCGAGCGGTTATCTCTACAGAACAGGATTAAATGTTGTGTGAATGGTACATGGAATGTTTTGTTTTTTGTTAAATAACTAAAAGAGTATTGCTTGATTTTACGGTACTGCTTGATTTTAATATCCCCCACCATCAAAACGGCACCAAGACTATCGCCAAGTAAAATGAGGAACAATCGCATCTCGCCTCTTTTTTTGTTTTCAACTTTTTACCGAGCTACTCAACGGATAACAGCACCTTTCTCTTTATGTCTATTTCGGAACTCAGAAGTCGTAATTCATTTTTTTTGTCATAACGACTAAAGAAAGTGACAGTACCGTTATTAGACATGCATAATTGTTTTATATATTTACCATTTCTCGCATGGCAATATATGCCATCGCCTCGATAGAGGGGGAGGTCGCCGAACATGACTTCGATTTCGAGCAGAAAGAGGTGGCGTGCGCTCTCGAATTTGTAAGCACGTGAAACGCCGACGTCACCCCCCGACATAATTCTGCGGTGCTGTTTATTGTCCACCTCTGTTACAAATGTCGTCGTCTGCAGTTTTAATAAGAATCTCTCGTGCGGATCGTCACGCGATACCTCCCTGACGCGAGACGCCCCCTCTCATCAGACGATTACCCTCTTCTGGGCAGACGATCATTAGCAGAGAATCATTATAGATTTCCATTAAATTATTCATCTTTATTTTCTCTCTCTCTCTCCCTTCCCCACCACAAGGGGGGTGGCAAGGAGGGGGTGGAGATATCTTCCGCTGGGACGGGTCTAACACAAACTTGAGCTTTATACTCTTAATTTTTCACTCTACCACCCCCATCCCACCCTAACCTGGTGAGTATACAAAAGACTTCATGAAACACTCTTGAATTATTCAGAACCCCCCTTTTTTCTTTTTGGAAAATTTGATTATGTATATAAAAACGACCTGTTCGAGCTCTTACCTATTTTTTTTTCTCTCCCTCTGTTTTAAGGAAGCAGGCAAGATAATTTTCTTTTCTTCTCACTTTACTTTTTTTTCTTCGATGCCACCGGTTTTGATTCGCATATATCTTTTTTAATGATTAAAGAAAAGAGTGAAGAAAGAATCAACTGCTTTTTTTTTAATGAACAAATATCCTAAAATGAAGGAGTCTGAATTCTGTGGACGCTTAAATCAAAGCATTCAGTGTTAATTGCGAAGATTCCATGTTAAAATTTCCATTCACATAAAAAAAATTTCTATTCTAAAACCTAGAGTTCTCTGGTTTTGTGAAGAACTAATAATAAATTTACATTAAAAATACATATCCACGTATTGAAGTTTTACATTTTAATCTCGTGAGTTTAAAATATTTTCGAAACTAGAATATGTTGAGTGCAAGCATTACCTATATAATTAATGTGTATATTAACTGATTTGCTTCTTTAATGCACGAAAGTAAGAGTTTTTCCCATTTTTGTTGTGGTAATGTGCACATTTACATTAACATTGTCTATCCTTAAAGTTCAAAAGTTAAATCTAAAATTTAATGTGTGGATTATCTGGATGGATGATTAAGTTGATTCATCACATACTGAAAAATAAATAAGTTATATTAATTATTTTAGTTGAAATAATTTTATGAACTTTTTATTATTTGAATTATACTTCTTTATTAATTTATGATGATAATATCAATTAATTTATTGGATAATTAATTGCATTCATTTAATTCTTGATGTAATACATGAATAAAGCTGACTATCTGTGAAATGTTTTACAGGAAAGCTGTATACGTAGTGGATTTATTAAATATTTTAGAACGTAATATATTAGTTTGGGGAAAAAGTAATCCATTATTTTTTCGGTAGACGTCTCTAGTGACCGATATCTCGTGAGGTATCTATCTAACAATTTCAGATTTATGCTCGTTGGAAAGGTGACATTTGACACTAAAATATCCTCTTGCGGTTTTTGTTTGATTTATTCAGTTACGAGTACAAGGTTTTAAAAATGGAAGACAACAAGCAGAAAATTCGATACATTTTCGTTTTTCTCTTGTAACGGCGAATAAGATAGCCGGGTGGCTAAAATTGTGAAAGGTGTATATCTTCCTATATAAGACTGTAACAACCAGTTACGTACAATTTTTGTTTCGTCGATTCCGTTCGGGTATTTTTGATGTTAGAGATGCACCTCGCATGTGGATACAGCATCGTCGAAAATGTCTATAAAATATCAAAAATGATCGAAGTCAACCGCATGTCAGCAGTCGTAACGCGCAAGACCTAAAAATCTACATGAAAGCTGTTTTAAACCTTTTTACAAAGTGAATCCAAAAGAAGTTACAGAAAGTTCACGTAAAAATAATGGATTTCTTTTTCCCCAAACTAATAAATCCACTACGTATATCGATATCATTCAGTAGACAGAATATCGTATAGCCGATATGCTGTCTACTAAACGATATCAAGTCATTCATTTTCTTAGCTTAATAGTTGCTGGAATCGAACCCTGAACTTTCTGTTCTCAAGAGCTTCTACTACTTAGTAACGGAGAGCCCAATAATTGTTGAGCTTGATGAAAACATCCAACTAAACTTATTAGAATTGCTTAAAGCTGAAATAAAGAGATTTAATTACTGCTAACGCTCCTCTGTTTGCAAATGAAAGCGTCCAAAATGATTTCTCACTCCAAAGACATCGAACCGTTTCAAAGAATATAAGAGTCGATTCTGTTGCTGTAGCTTTTTTAGAATGCTCAGAATGATATTCTCCTTCTGTAATCGAAATCCCTGGGAGAAATAAACATGAAGGTGCGCTCTGTGCAGACAACGTAACGAAAGTGGCTTCCGAATTCGAAGAGTCAATTAAAATTAAACAAACTCGGCACGCAGATATATAACAGTGGTAAAAACTTGTTTCAGGTAGCGTTGCAGATTCCATTCGGATCTTTAAATAACGATAATTTGCTAATATTTGCCGACTTGAGTGTTCCATTAAGAAAGATAATGTGATGTTTACTTTAAAATCTTGCTCTGCGAATGGAATGGGAATGACGACGCGTTTTTATTCTTTCGCAATAACAATTTCGGAAGGATTTATTGTAAATGGGTTCCAGAACAACAAATATTTACATTAGTTGATTGGAGCTTTCGTGTCGTTGCCACGGGGCAAGAAAGAAGAAGAAAAAAAACCTTATTAAATTTTACAACCTATTAATTCCTTAATAAACTCTTTGGAGACGCAATCAATATTATCTTGAGACTGGACAGTAAAAGAATCGTTTTCTTCTTTCTTTCAGTGCGCTCGGTCGCTGTTTTGACGGCTTCCCTCTGAAAGGGAATAAATAAGGAAAGGGAGAAAAACTGCAGATAATTTTTCCCTCGTTTAAAAATGAATTAGAGTCGTTATGTTGTTTAAAGCTTCGTAATCGGATGCTCCTCTATTTTTTTTTTTTTAAAGAAGCGCATTTTGTAATGGAAAAGGAAGCACGATCGTAAGAGAAGAAAAAAAAATAATCTCACGCACTTTTTTTTTTCCTTTTTCTTTTCGGAAATTAATCGATTTCGGAAAACACAATAAATCACGTAATTTTTCTTCAATAGCCCCAAAAAGTTGGTGGAAGGAGGGTTGGTGGAAATGACTTCATTTCACCAAAAGCAGACGATAGGGTGATGAGGGAAAATAAAAAAAAATAAAAATTGTGGGGGTTGAGAAAGGCGAACCATTTTCTCAGGCTCATAATTTTAACTAATTTCCAATAACCGAGCTTGGCTTTTCTTTCTTTTTTTATTCGAAATTAATATTGATGTTTGTGCGCCTCCTTTGCTTTTACTTTGGTCAATTTCGCATCTTTTAAGACCACTAAAACAAACATTTTTTTTTATCTCTCCTTTCAACCCCCCCCCCTTTCTACGCAGATTCATTTTCTCATTTCTGAGTTCGGAATTTTAATCGTTCCTTTTTACTTAATAACTCGATTGGGGGGGGGTGAAAGCTTTTAGCATGATTAAAAGTTATTTCGTGCCGTCCGAAGAAGTGTAAAAACTGATTTTTCAGCTTCCCAAATCCGTTCTTTTATTAAAATGCCACAACCTTTTTTCCCGAAGAGTTGTTCTCTTTTTCATCTCTTCGACTTTTCAACGCGTGACTCCCTCGTTCGCCGCCACGCCATCGTTTTCATTTTTGTCTCAGAATGAACGAAGTAAACTTTTTATTTTATTTACACCTGATTTTTCTCCCATCACGTGATGTAGATAGAATGATTTGAGAGATCAGACTTCGTTCCTTCCCAAGGCGGGGGCGTGTCTGCCCTCATTTCTGAGCTCCATTGCATGGCTTCCAAAATGAGCCGCTGCACTGAATTCCTGCCTCACGTTCGAAGTGGCGCGAATAATTCTGTTGAGGTCGCAAACGGTCAACTTATTACAAACTAAGCAAATGTTCACTTCATGCGAACATGTTTCGTTGTTGTGTAATGTATTCCTAACGTGTCATCTAGTTGTACCTGATAAATAATTGGTCAACATTTCAGTTCAGAAGTTTGCGAGTATGATTCCCACTTAAGTGGATACCCGGTAATGGACAACCAAATGCTCTAAAGCTACTGTAAAGCATTTTAAAGTCTACCATTAAACTGCAAATTCTTCCAATAAGAGTGAGCTGCCCTAGAGAAAAGGCGGAAGATTCCCAAGCATGCACCCTGACAGATGTTTTTGCAAACAGCAGAATCGTAACAACTGTTGTCGTTACTTATGACACTTAGTGAAGCTAAGTCCGCCCGCCTGAGGATGGGTGAATAAAGTCAGAAAGAGCGCCTTCCATTTATGATCACAGCACCCACTCAAGAGGGTGGAAATACGACTTGACTCATAGATGGCACCACCATCTGGGTCCACTAATTTAGAGAAAAGCAGCCAAGGAAAACCCAAGGCCTGGCTCCTGCCACCCCCAGAGGTATTAAATTGGAATGGGAGCATGGAGGACATTGCGACCATGACATATTTGATCCACCATTAGTGAACACGTTGGTCCGTAGAGAATCGAACCCACAACATTGCGATTGCGAGACTGATACGCTAACCAACTAGACTACCATGGCTCTCTTTCGCAATATCTATTTCACGTTGTTGAACAGTGGCTGGGATCTAACCCGAGAACTTCTACTCTGGAGAGCGTTGTCCTACTAGGAATCCAAAGTAAGCCACGCCAGGGATTCGAATCTAGTGGAGCAGAGACAAAACTATTCCTCTATCAAAAGTAGCATTCTTGTATTGTGTCACAACGAAAGAGACAACTGCAGAGTGGGATTCCCTTTAACTAAACTGCGTTAAACGGAACGAATGAAAGCAATTAAATACATTTTTTATAACATAGTAAGCGTAAATTTTAATTTTTTAGCACAGTGTGAACTCCATTTATATGATTTAAATAAATCACCATGTGAGAGTAAAATAAATAAAATGTAAAATATCTTAAAAGTATGAATTCTGTGATACTTTTATGTTATTTTACTTATTATGTATTACACTCTCGTTTGATGTTTGTGGAAAGTATTACAGAGCAAATGTATGCAAAATATCATAAAAGTATCAATTTTGTGATACGTTTATAATATTTTACGCTTTATGTATTTCACTATCATTTGACGCTTTTGGAAAGTATCACAGAGCATATGTATGCAAAATATTCTAAGAGTATCAATTTCGAGATACTTTTTTGTACTTCGCTTTCATAAGACATAATTTGATGTTTGTGGGAAGTTATCACAGATCATATGTATGCAAAATATCATAAAAGTATCAATTTTGTGATATGTTTATGATATTTTACATTATATGTTTTTCATTGCCATTAGACACAATTTGACGCTTTAGGAAAGTATCGTCGAGGATATGTATGAAAAATATCATAAAGTGTCAATTTTGTGATACTTTTATGATATTTTAAATATTATATATTTCACTCTCATTTGATGTTTGTGGAAGTTATCATATAGCATATGTATGTAAATTATCATAAAAATATCAATTTTGTGATATGTTTACAATATTCTACTTTTATATGTATTTCACTCTCATTCGACTCCTTTGAGAGGTATCATACACACATATATATATATATATATGTAAAATATCATAAAAATATCAATTTTGTGATACGTTTATGATATGTATCTGGATAAAAACAATTCAATTTGGGAAAGATCACTACGGAATGGAAGATCACTGCCATTATTAAATTATCAAAAAAAGCTATGTGTAATTTTTCTTTACTTTCAAAGTAAAACATTTACCGTGAATGATATAAAATAATTTTTTAATAATTCTTAAAGAAAATATTAGGTTGTGTGGGAAAAGAAGAAAAGTATTTAATTCTTTCGGCCGTTGACTGAAGTATTTTATTTAGTATCGATAATACAATTTCAAATTTAGGCTCGTTGGAAAGACTACATTTCGCAAAGAGTATTTTGCTTTTTATTTGATCTATTCAGTAATAAAGTACAAGGTGTTAAAACTGAAAGTCAACAAAAAGGAAACGCGCAGTACATTCACAGTTTTTCTTTGATAAAAGCCAAAATACAATCCAGGGGGTTGAAATTGGGGATGATATTCATGGTACCGATACACTGTAAACAGGCAATCGCCTGCAGTTTTAGTGTCTTCGATTCTTTTCAGGTGTTTTTGATGTTAAATATGCATCGAGCCCAGAACATCAAAAGTATCGATAAAATCACAGGATTAATCGAAGTTGACCGACATATTAACCGTCGCAGCATCGATCAAAAGCCTTCAAACAGTTTAGTACAATTCGAATACATGTAAAATAAAATCTTGTCATTCGTGAAAAATAAAGATTTCTTTCTCCATAACCTAATATTATTTTTTTTTTTCAAATATCATTCGATTCCATTATGAAGATGATTATGGGAAATCTGAGATATTTTGTCAAATAATCTTACCAATGCAGCAGAAGACATTATTGGACCCTGTCACTAAATGTGTATTCTCAATCAGTATTGGGGACAGTTTCTAAGAATCGAACTCAAAACCAGAGAATACGAAGACTCTTCCCTAAAAAATTAATTACAATGTCAAAATTAATTTTCTTAACTCTAATATGGTATTTTTTGATAAAATGTTTGATTTACAGTGATTTTTACGATGTTCGAGTCTTTTTACAAGTTCTTTTTTCCAAATATTTTGTTGGCCTGGGTCACGAAATACTTGTAGTGATATCATCATCAGGTATACTCAAATTATCAAATCTGATTTTTAATCTTTGATTATCGGGGAGATTTATGGTCTCTGAAAACTTGTGGTTTTTTTTTTTTTTTTTTTTTTTTTTTTTTTTTTTGCAGGGGAATGTTTTAGAAAATACTTGTTTGAGTTGCTTATATCAGTATGTTTCTGTTCAAGGGTTAATAGTCTTATTTTACAATGCACAACTTTACTGTCGAAATTCTTTATAAAGCATTTGAATTTTCAATTCATTATTTTTTTTCAAAAGGTCATTCAATTCATTATTTTTTTCAAATATTTACCTCTAATGCAAGGGAGAAAACTTGGAAAACTCAAAAGAATCCTCCTGTCTTACATTTGATTTGATTTGTTTATTGGTCAGCGGTCGTTTTTTGCACACGGGGGCTTATTAGACTGGAGTCTATGTGGTTTCCGAGCCACTAACAATATCCAAGCCCAAAAGTGGGATTCGAATCTACGAACTATTGAACCGAAGGTTAGATGGCTAAGTATCGCTGCCAGCTCAGAGCCACCTTGTCTTACCCATAGTGTAGTGTTTCTCACATCCGCCTAAGAGGCTGAAGTCTCAAATTAATAATGGGTACAGTTCTTGTGGACTTAGTGATAAGAGTAACGCTCTTGGATTGACTCCTAACCATTGTTGAACAACAGACGATAGCTGTCGCTTTGTTCATTCGTTGGATGTTGAACGAATGGAGTAAACTTAAAATGCTTAAAAATAGCCTTAGAATCTCTATTACATGATGTTAAAGCACCCTAATACAACCTGCTCGTAAGAGAGAAGCAGAGTTTCCATCTTCCGTTATTTAACTGTGGCCGGGATCGAACCCTCGACCTCTTCATTACTAGACAACCATGATCCTATCACTAGACAACTAAATCTTAAGATAAGTTGTCCTTTTATTTTAAAGGCCATGTATAAGACCCATCGAAACCTATTTCTTATCCATTTCTGTTTCCTTTGAAAGTGAAAGGATGTTTTCTGCAAGTGGAAAAAGAAAATCTCATTTCGCATTTGAAGAAGAAAATTGATTTTTGAGACTCCTTAGAATTTCCATGATTCTTTCTCGGATTTTTGATGCACTCCATACAAATAAATGCTTTCCAAAAAAAAGAGGGATGAATCTTTTTCCGAAACCGATTTTTGCCCTTTCTTCGTGTGCTATCGCCAAAGCCTCAGCGGCTTTTCTCGTAATGCTGTCGCTCTTTCCGTTCGATCGTCTGCTTTCGATCAAAATCCATTCGATTGCGTGAAGAAGGGAAGTCAACCCTTCGATGTTATCTTAACCTTTGCTTTCTTCTTCTGTTACATCCTTTCTCCATTATTCTGCCATTTTCTCGCCAACCGCTACCATTGTTTTAATATCGCCCTCAACTCCTATTTTTCCTCCTTTTAACTTCTTTTCTTTCTTTCCGCTTTTGTTTCGTTTATCTTGTGTTTCAAGTCGGAGATGTTACAATTTGGGATGGCAAATTCACTCTTTTCTCCTTTCGATTCCTTTTGAGAGAGATTTTTTTTTCCATCTTTCAACTGAGTCGTCTTTGATTATTTTCTTAAAGTTACTCGAACGCCCCTCATCTCCACCCCCAACATGGAAAAAACCGGTTTTTTCAATTCCCTTCAAAGAGTTTTCATGACAAAATATGAATATTATATTCAGAATACTTGCTGGCAGAAATATGAAGTTATGCCTATGGGAAATACTTTATAAATGCTTAAGTTCAACGTAAATGAAAAAATTATTATAATCTTAGAATATCCACATTTTCAAACCTTTAAATATACTAGTTAAATTTTTATACGGCGAGTATAGGTTTGTCCGGAAATTTCGCCGATATTTTGGGACATTTAAAACGCAGCTCATTTGTTGTTGTTGTTGTCGTGTGCCAGCCAGGCTGACAATATGGGGTGCGCTGCAAGAAAGAGAAAGAAAACTCACAAGCACTCACCCCTTACTGACGTGCAAGCGCAACATCCCCTTCTCGTTGATCAATTAGAATCGAACATAGGACTCTTCACTCAGAAACTTGACCACAAGGAACCCAAAATAATGTTTTTTTTGTCGAAATAACAGAATATTTTACGTAGATGCTGTGGAAATCGATTTTTTAAATTCAATCTACCTATTGAAATCAGTTACAGCAGCTTTATGATTAGTCATAAATTTTAAGCGTGTTTATGACGACTCATAACACAGAAGATTGAAACCACGAATGATGGATGACTTTCATGAAGTTTCCAGATTGAAATTCAGTTTGATAGTTTGAGAATTTGGTATCATTGGAATTCTTTCCATCATTAATAAAGGAAGATTTTAGAAGAACCCATCCACTCCCCTCAATCGTTTGCCAGAATTGGAGGACCACCCCTTCCTCACCACCACAACTAAATCATCCATCCTCGAAAGTTTGTCTGCTTGAAAGTTTCGCTCCAGAATTTCATCTTCGCCAATAAATAAATCCTTTTAATAAGCGGTCTGAGTGATTCTTTTCCTGGTAGGGTTGGAAAAAAATACGTTGAAATTCCTCTCATTAACGGTTATCCTGGAACGCTAGGTTGCGTGTCTGTTCTCCCCCCCCCCGTTGGGACGCCCCTCCTCAATCCGATTAATTCCGATCGGCATGCAGCTTCGTCCTTAAGCTAGTTTCGTTTTTAATGACCCCGCTTTACCATTTTTTTTACATCGTTCGGTGGCAACAGTCTCTTCCAGTCATTTGTTGACAAGAGTTCCCCCTCTTTCTACTTAATGGGGAAGACAGGGGGCGAACCTCTTTCTAAGTTTAGACCTTCTCTTTATCAGGAATTCCGGATTAGAGAAATAAAACTACGCCCATGTGCGGGGGAGTTTTGCGGGAAAGAAGTCGCAAAAGTTTTTTTTTTTTTTTTTTTTTTTTTTTTTTTTTTTTTTTTTTTTATCGTTTGAATTTTTAATTGACATTTAAATTTTGTCTGTTAAATGGAAGAAAAAAAATAGTCTTTCTGTTTGCTTAAAAAATTTTCTAAGTATCGGCATGAAAATGATTTACTTTCAACAGACATTCCTTAGTTGACAAAATTAAGATTGAATAGATTGACAAACAGACGCTCGCTTTTCATAACTTTGCAAATTCAAAATAATTTAATTTTCTTATATTTATTAACCTACTCACATTTTCATTTACTAAATCTAACTGTTCAATCCTTCCAATGCACACAACCGCTTCGTTGTCTGCATTGGTTAATCGAAGCGGTCACTTGATTCAACCAAGTAACTCAGGTGTCGAAGTGGTCACTTGATTGATGAAACACAATCAAGTGACCTCTTCGACACCTGAATCAGCACATACTTTTTTGTCAAGAATAAAAGGGACTAAATTATTAAGTTGGCTACTCTCCAAGCATATCCACCTACCGATTCGACAACGGAACTGTTCGTTTCACCTAGCTGCTGTATAATCTTAAACCACTTTCAAATGACGATGTTGACATCTGAGCAGCCATTTTTCACACCGCACCATCAGAGAAATGTTGAATTTCAAAGATTTTTAAAACGTGCATAAGTCTTCTCAGTAAAGTGAATTTTGACTGTTTTAATTATTAAACCCTCTACTTTCCGTGGCCGCCCACCCTATTTAGTGGCCAGCATGCCTGACTGCAGATAGGGAGGTCTGGGTTCGAATCCCGATTCAGGCATGGATGTACTTTCTCTCTCTCTCTCTCTCTCTCTCTGCTGTCTTTGTATGAATGACGTGTGAATGGTTGCCTATCCTTTAAAGGGCTTCCTATAGCATGAGTGTTTATTTGAATAAAAAAATCATCTCCTGTGTTCTTCTTCAATGTGATCTATAAGCATATTTTTATAGAGCTCCAAAAATGTCCGTCATAACCTAACCTAACCTCTACTTTCCAAATCAAAAAATATTTTCTCCCAGTCATCCGTAACCCTTTCCATCAATAAATAAAAATAATTAAATCACTTATTTATTTTTTCTGCAAATTAGAACTCAAAAGAGATATTAAAATAATGTATATTTTTCTCTTGGAATCAATTTTTTCCATTATTTATATATAGAACAAATGTTTTCGTCTAGACGTAACGAAAGTCTTTTATTAGTAGTTACTTTTTAACATTTCATTTCGAGCTAAATGTCTTCTTTAATATACATTTTTGCGATATTGCTAGGATTATAGTTTTGGCTATCGTTATCGCTGCCATTATTATTCAAATATTCCTTTTTCTCGTTTTCTATACAAGAGAAAACAACTCACTCGATAACTGTAACCGCCACCCCGATCAATACTCCTCATTCTTCTTTTTTAATCGTCCTTAAAGAGGAATAGCAATCATAATCAACAAATACAGATCACGAATTTCCAAAATTTACGGATAACTAGCTTATTTCGCTCGCTTTAAAAGAATTGCGAAGGGTAAGGAATTTAATATTCCTCGTTTCCACCCCCCTTCAGACCATCCCCCCACCCCAGGTAAAGAAAAGGATGGAAAGGAGCAATAATGAAATCATTGGTTTCTAAATTCAAGAGATCGAAACTGCAGCAGGATTAATACCTTTTTAGCGTGTCACTGGTTCATTCGTTTTAACGGGGTTCTTCCGTTTCTGGGTTATGTATCTCCTCTTTGCAATCAGACCGACAGCACCCCCCTCCCCCTCGATCGAACTTCCATTACGGCGGCAGACGATATTCCCTGTATCTCTCGCCAGCAATGGCCCGTTATTTATTTTTATTGCAGTGTTCTATTACATATCTCGTAACAATGGCTCAGCATTTACATTTCTCTCCGACGATTGAAATCCGCCGTTTTTAAAATAATTGATTTTTATATAATGATTGTTTTTAGTTAAGGATAGTGGACTCTATCAAGAACGCCGTTTTGGAAGAGGGGTGTGGGATAAGAGAAAATGCTTGCGTGTGTGTTGCCACTTCATATAAAACAAAAATATGTTCAATTTCTACTCGAAACGGTAATTTCGCTTATTGGGTCGCATCATGAGTTTGTTGTTTCGCATGTCATTCTATAGAATTACAAAATGGACCCAGAAATATTTATGGTAAATCGTTGGATTTGTTATGAGTTATTTTTCTTACAATTTCAATTTCTGAGAAATTTTACATTCTGGCCCTTGTGTAGATTCCTTTTTTGTTTCTAAATTGTTTTCGCTCATTTTTGTTTTCTAATTTCGCCAAAATATAATTTTAGTTATCATTTTTCTGTATATATATCTGATCATATGTACTAGATAATGATTCCAGAAATATTACAAATTCAAACTTAAAAGCAGTGAAAAAAAACTTTCAGGAAAGCATTTATAGATCTGTTGATCATTTTCTTTGTAATTTAATAACTATTATTTATTTTGATAATGATTCTCATTATGGATCAGTTGGAAAAGTGGAGCAGCACACCTCATATTGCCACTCGAAAAAAAATTTATTTTTTCTGAGAAAAAAATTTCTGGTAACAATTTATTTTTTAAAAATAAATAATGTGCACATTGAGAAATTCAGGTTAGTTAGGTAAAACAGATTGAAAAATTCTTTTATTTTTACACAACAAATAAAAATCATCAAGTATTACAGAAGGCGGTAAAGATAAATTATAATTTGAGCGTATTTTTAAATTTCTTGATGATTCAAAAAATGTTTTCAACCAGTTGTAATCGTTAAGTTAAAGTTTCTTTCTTTAAATCCGTTCATTAAATTCGAGCGCGATTAATAATGAAAAACATAAATAAAATTAGGTTATGTTAGAATTTATTTGAAAAAGAAATTTCATCATTATTTTCATAAGAATTCTAATGGAACTTCAATGTTAAAACAAAACATATGAAATAATTCCACCGATGATGTAATATATGATGATGTAATAATGGTATATATATATATATATATATATATATATATATATATATATATATA
>JAPDSC010081711.1:0-12015 GCA_026290005.1 Latrodectus geometricus | reverse complement strand
ATATATATATATATATATATATATATATATATATATATATATATATATATATATATATATATATATATATATATGTATATATATATATATGAGTATTTGAAGAGAGTTCATATGAGTAATCTCTGTTAAGCAATTCCCTGATCCCTATTTAACTAGGAAACAAAGAGTCTGTTTTCTTATTCGGCCGCAGTCTTCTGATCCATTAAGAAACTCCTTGGAGCTATAAGCTTAATTAGCTAGAAACATCTTTAAGTCCCTGAAGGCTCTTGTTTCAGTTATTTCGACAGTTAAAATTTTCCCTCTTCTCGTCAGACAGAAGTGCTCTTTTCTGTAAGACGTTAACGTGAACGAATGCACTGGACTTGGAACGAATTGGTTTCATCACATATACTCGCTAATGAGATGGCGTCGAAAGGAAGTTGGAAGAGCAAACGATAACCAGGGAAACTTTATATAAGGTAACGTGGCATCAGCGGGCAGCCGTTGAAACCGTTGGCAGTTAATTGCTTAATCTGAATTTTACCATCTTTAAAATTTTGATTATTGGCAGCGAAAACTATTAAGGAATCTGATTCTATCACGTGTTCATTCTTTAATTTCTTATTAAGTAAATAATAATAATATAGAAATAAAAAATAAAAAAATGCAAGCAAATGTTAAATTTATTTGTAAAATAATATATTTTTTTGCTTTATAAATTAAAAATATGCTTATTAATTATATTATGAAAGTTTATTATTAAACACTTATGAAATTTTTAAAAAAAATCTTTCTCAGTTTTTCGAAAAACCAAAATAATTTTCTGATATCGAAGAATTATTGCAACTATATTAATAAAAATATGGGAAATTTCAACGTTACATATAAGACGACAGAACATATATAAGTACTTATTTCTATATAATCAAAATTTATCAATAAATTGCAAGAAAAAAAAACTCATTTAAATCGTCCTTGCCGATTGAAGCTAACCATAAAGTGGGTGTTATAATTTATTTATTGCTTATATAGACAATCAATTATTAATATTTAATGTGTTTTACATGCTACATGAAATAAATTAATGACTAATAAGCCTTTATTTATTAATAGCGGTATCAAGAGAGACAAATCTCCAATAATATATAAAATAACCAATCCCACTAAGATATTGGCCAAAATTTTCATTCCAATTGTTCACTGAAGAGCTAATCCCACTGACACTTTTACTTGTTTTGGATGGGTGGACAAAATTGTATAGTCAACATTATTGGTGAAAACGATTATTTGCTTAACTCACAGACCAGTTATAAGTGAAATAAAATACATATGATATCAACTGTAACGAAAGAAGCAACCACATTATGGTTTAAAAAAAGAAGGATTGAATGGCATGCTTCTATTTATATCGAAAAAGGAGAAAAACAGCACAGAAATTTGTTTGTCCAGTGATATTATTAGTTGCATAATTTTGTTTGAAATAATATTTTTCTCTCACATGACCACTCGAATATGTTGTCCTGTGAATAAAAATAATGCTTTAATAAGAATGAAAATAAAAATACTTCAAAATTTATCCTTAACAATTGAGTTGATTTTATTAAAATGTATGTGAAAACATCTCCGAGAAATATATTTTTGCAATATTTGGAAGAGCCATTTCAAAATGTATAATGTAATTTCTAATATATTAAATGTTTATTTACAAGTCATTTTTTTCTGTATTACGCTTTTATTTAAGATTGCTTAATGATTTGCACGAGCTTTTAATTTGTGATTACTAACATGGGTAAAAATTTACTGTACGGTCCTCTTGGCGACTTTTTCAAAAAATTGCCAAACATCTCGCCAACTTTACCAATCTGCACAAGCAAGGTCTGAAAAAAAAAATCAGAATATTGCATTTTTCATTGATTGGTTCTCGTTTTATCAGAATCTCCCGTTTTTTATTGGTCGGAATCCCTCATCTGTTATTAGTCAGAATAGGTTGCGTTGCCAGCTTTGGAAAATCGCGCCAAGAGAGACTGTACTGTAAATCTGAGCTCTAACATGCAATTATTCCCAGTTGAATTACTTCTTATAAGTAGGTCTTTAAAGTGAAGGATGAATTGAAATTTAAAGTTAGCTAGTGGAAAATAATGTAGATTCTGGAATAAAATAATTATAAAATACATTAACTAGAGAAGTTGAATTAAAATTTATGGAATTTTAACTCATTTTGATAGTTACGTTTAAAACAATATTTGAATCTCTTCACATTATTATTTAATATTAGTATTATACATTATTTTTTCCTTATTATTTTGTTATTGCGAAAATTGTAGAAAAATTAGTAAATGTAAATAATAATAAGAAATCTCATTAAATTATTATAGCCAATTATTTTCATTTTAAAATATTTTGGGAATTAAATTAGTAAAAAACTAGATAGAATGAACTGCATTGAGTTTATTTTTTATATAAAAAATAATATAGAACATCTCTTAACTAGATAGAATAGGTTATTTCCATTTTAAATTATTTTGTTCACATGGAATCAGAAATAAACCATATAGAATCAAAAATATATCTAATAACTAAGTAAAATATTTAAACTAAATAGATTGAATTGCTTTTGATAATATGCATTAAACAGATATTTCTAAGAGTTTTTTTTTTTATTAATCTGAAATTCACATATTTATTACAAAATGTTTATTTAAAAAGTACAATGGTTGAAAGAAATTAGGAATCCAAATATTTTCAATAAAATTATGCTAATATTTACATAAATTGGATATTTAATATATGGATATATATGGAACTTATAATATATGGATATTTAGCATCAAGTAAAATATCCATATATTATAAGTTAACAGAAAAAAAATGAAAACTTTATTTGCAAATCAAAGTTTAGGACGTTGATCATAAAGCAGGCATAAATAAGAAATCGTGACTTGCCAGACATATTTTTTTGTTTCAGATGAATAATCAATCATTTCAACTTTTGTTTTGAATAAGAAAAACTTCCGAAATG
Source organism: Latrodectus geometricus (assembly GCA_026290005.1). NCBI lineage: Eukaryota > Metazoa > Arthropoda > Arachnida > Araneae > Theridiidae > Latrodectus > Latrodectus geometricus. Next base: position 9,017 of record JAPDSC010081711.1, on the reverse strand, counting down.
TCACGAACACACGATTTATTGATATCTATAGCTTTGTATTTTATAAGGAGATTTAAATACAGGCAAATATAAATTTTGCTCTTATAAATCTTTTTGTGTCAAAGTTAGGAAATCGATCCAAGAGGCAGAATTGGAGACAAGTTTGTCTTCACACTACCACAGCATATCATGACTGTCGAATCTGATTCACAACTTGTCAAGATAAAATAGGCAACAGCATTCAACTGCCCATTTCCGATTTCTTTTGTCTTCAAGACGAAGTATATCAACCCAAGCACATTAAAATAACTTTCATTGTATGATCTTTATGAATTGAAGTCAATGGTATGTCTTCTGTCGAATTCAAAGCTTTTTGAGTCCTGATTCAGCATTGATTGTGATATGGAAATTGTTTTGATGTGGAGAGGAAGAGGAATGTAAAATAATTCCATATGTCAAAAAATGGCGTTGTCAATAATCAGCATAAGAACGCGTGGACCGGCAAAACATTTGGAATGGAGATTTGACTGCCCAAAAGAATGAAATGGATCCTTTAGTTTACAAAACCGTTAGTGATTCCTTTCCTTTAGTGCATGATAATATGATGCCTTCTATTTCTTATCTTGTTGAATAGATAAATTTTTAACACACATTGTAAGGAAGGAGAATGGCCAGCATTTTCTCCTGATCCTAATCCAATCGGAATTATTTTGGAAATTCAGAGGCATGCAATAACAAGATTAAAGACCTCATTTAGTGTAACAAATTCAGAGATTAATGTTACTCAAGTCACCATGCTCCTAGAGAAGGGAAGGTCTTCTCCCAAATTTTAATGACGGTCCTGTTTGCATCTATGCGAATTAGATGCACAGCAATCATTTCTACTTAGAGATATCACATATGTTGTTGTTACTTACGACACTTCCGAAGCAAAGCCCGCCCGTCAGGAACTGAATGAAGTCAGAAAGAGCGTCTTCTGTTTTTGAACACAGTCCCACCTTCGAAGTAGTATAAATATTGGCTAATAGATGGCAGCACAATCTGAGTCTTCCAATTTAGAGATTGAAGCCAAAGAAGACCCATAGCCTGGCTCCAATCACACACAGAGGTATTAATTTGGAATGGGAACATGGAGGACATTGCGACCTAACATATTTTACGAGCCCCAGTCGCCACTAGGGAAACACGACGGATCTTTGTCTAAGCTGAGATTCGAACTCACTATCTTCCGCTAACAAGAACAACGTCCTAACCAATCAGGCCAAGCGGCTCTTGTCATATGCATAACAGCCATGAAATGCATATTTTTCATTTAAAATCTACCAAAGTTATATCCTAATATCTTTTTTTTCGTATTTGTGTTATTATACAAGAGTTCTAATGCAATTCTTTTTTCACCTTTTCTTGTATTGTGTTTCGTATCACGTGAATATTTTTTCTATGCATGGTTATTACAAAAAAAATGGTTTTCTTCACTATTTTGATTAATATTTCTAAAATGTTTTTAAAAACTATTTAATATGTATATATATATGCCACCCAACCAGTCTTGTGGTTAGCGCGTAACTGACTACGTATGGGGAGGACCTGGGTTCGAATCCCGGCTCGGGCATGGATGTACTTTCTCTATATTTCTTGTCCTTTCCTCAGATGATGGATAAATGTGGCCCGCCCTATAAACGGGTTTGTGGTGGTGTGGCGTGGGTGATGCTACTCGTACCTTCATGACTTGGTTCACAGGTGCCCACCGGATAACGATAAAATAGTAGCAGATTCCGGCCTTGTTGCTGCAAATGGGCTAATGTACTTACTTGCTCAAGGGTGCCCGCCATTAGAATTAAAATATATACATACTTTTATATTTCACTTAATCATTTCTAATCAAAATAGCCTTTTCCAATGTTATACATTTTTATAGTGGTAATTTACTCCAATAAGTTTCGATAGGTGTGTTTTTGCTAAAATATAATTATACCTTTAAAGTGATATTAATTGACATTTTGTTACCATATTCTTGTAACGAAAATACTTTTTCATAATTATTGTATAAATAATATAAAAACCCAGTTCTTCGATAAAATATTATCCATATGAACATAAAATTTATTTGATTATTTGTCATCAATTTCCCCTAAAATAAAATGACATTATGTTATTATTATTTGTGTAAAGTATATTTCCTCTAGCGATACAAACATATCTTATTCCATTCTAATTCTGATGTATATCTATATATATATAAAGCACAAAATTCAATTGAAGGTTTTTAATGAACGAGAACCGTCAACATAGTAGAGAACTTTCGAAAGTTTAATGAAATTTGCAATTCCAATGCTATCTCGAGTCTCCATAAAGTTTACATGCTTTATTTCTTTCGTTTATAAGTATTTATATTCGTCTTTTATTTAAATATTCAATTTTAAGTGGTTATGTTTGTTTGGTTTTATTGCGTAATTTATCTCGAGTTGCATATCTACATATCATTAGGTAATAAAAAATACTGTTTACACAATTATTTCACCTTCAAAAGCTTAGACCGCATATTTCAGAGAAGGGAACCCAATTGGGTATTCACTGAAAAGTTGGATGGATTTATTCCACGTGTATTGAACATTAATATTTTAAAAATTAGATTAACTCCCATTTGTTTCGTCTTCATCAATTACGCACATTCGATATTATGTGTCTAAAGTTGAAATATTTTCAAATAAGAACGATTTTTTTTTCTGAGAGATTATCAATTGAAAGAAATATTTAATCAAATAATTCTTTATTTACCTCGAAATGGTTCAATTAAAAAATGTTTTAACTGTCGTAAATAATTTGAATCAAATTTTCATCAATGATTCTTTTGTCTTGAAATTATAAATTAGAATTATTGCCTTAATGCACAGAAAGATAATTAGACAACTGTCGCGCTAGAAATTAGACACACCGAATTTTTTTTTTAAGAGCAATAGTTTTAATAAAAGAATTCAACACATTTTCATATGAAATAATTTAGCTATATTAAAAAAAAAAGCATATTTTATATTAGAAATTTTTTTTTATTATTGATGACGTAACATTATAGAAATATGTTTATTGTAAAAACATGATTGATTATAGAAACATTTTGTTGTTTCTGATGACACTTGGCAACGCCAACCCGCCCGTCAGAGACTAGGCGAATGAAGTCAAAAGTAGAGCCCCTTCAGTTTTTTTTTTTTTTTTTTTTTTTTTTTTTTTTTTAATAGAGCACCTTTATACGTAGGTGGAAGTATGAGTCTTGGCTCATAGATGTCAGCACCATCTAATTCTTCGAATTTAGAGGTTGAAACCAGTGAAGATCCATATTTTGCCTCCAACCACCCCCAGGGGTATTAATTTGAAATGGGAACATGGAGGACATTGCGACCCGACATATTTTACGTGCCCCAGTCACCATTAGCGAACAAAACAGATCTTCGGCTAAGCCGGGATTCGAACTCACCACCTTTCGGTAACGAGAACAACGCCCTAACCAATCAGGACACCGCGGCCTGACTGGTTAGGTTGATGATTGGTTATAGAAACATGTTTTTAAGATTAATATGTATTACATTTATAAATTATATAAAATTATATTTCCGATATATTTTTAATGTTGAATTTGGAACTCTATTTTGAGATTTTTTTATACAAAATTTTGAGATTTCTATAAATTATATTTCTGTTATATTTTCAATTCTAAGATTGGAAGTGTCGTAGTGCAAACGACATAAAAGGAGCCGCAGAGGAAACAGATGTTACTGTAAATACATTCTGTAACAATTCCTCTCGGCAGTAGTTTTGTAAAATATAAAAGAAAGGAAACATAAAAATTGTAATATAAAGAGACAAGGGTAATAAAGAAATAAAACTATATATTTCAAAGTGGCACCCGAAAACTGCACTTAAAGTTTATTGCAGTTTTCCATCCCAGGGTCCTTTTCCCCTTGGGATGTATGGGTGGTCCATATGAAATTAAAATATTCTCCTTTTTGTTTGTGTGTGGCCAATCAAGGGTTTTGGAGGGGAGATTTCTGACCATTCCCTGGAAGCCTAACACCGATGAGATACAAGAAAATATCCAATAGAAGAAAATGGGAGGAGATATGAGTGCAATAAAAGTTAAGGAGTTGAAGATGGAGAGGTATTCAGATTCAGTATTCAGATTCTGATTCAGATTTCAGAATTCTCAGATGATGATATGATTTGAAAGAACTACAACAACAACAATAAAATAAAGGAGTTGAACCGAGGAAGACGCTAAGCCTCCGACGAGGGATATGGATTGAGACCTATGTGACCCCGATTAGATATGGGAGAACCAAGAATTCGATGAGATAGAAATATAGTTCTCCGATGATAGAGTGAAATTGGTGGAGAGGTGAAGCAGACTTACCCAAATGAGAGACATGGAGCAGACGGGGTGATACTGGAGCAATGCGATGATGAAAGGAGAGCCTAAAGAAAGTGTATCAGCAACTGTACTGACCTACCAAGGGGGATGCACGATAAAGGGGGTGAGTCATTTTAATCTCTTCTTCAGGACCCACTGGCCGCACAATGTTTTATAAATATGCATTTATATGTTGATAAGACATTTAATCTTTAAATATAAACTGTAAATATTTAAATGTAAATAGTAGTACAATAAAATTACATTATTATTATTAATTAAATTGTGTCATTCTCATATGTTCTCATTTAATCTCCACTATTTCTACGAACCTGGTTAACTCGGTTTTTCCTATTATTACCGAGTCAAACCACAACAGGAAGACTCCATTGTTTATGTCATCAGCACTGATAAAAAACGAGAAGATAATATTTAAAAACTTAAGGAATTTTTAGTTTTATTTTTCACTTTGTACCTAAATTGTGTATCAGAAAGTTTATGGTTTGACTTAATTGAATTCGTCACTCTATGGTCACATTTAGCAGACAAATGCTAATTCAATTGTCAGATGGAAGGTTGGTTAGATATAATGACAAATAATGAATTGATAATATTTGATAAGAATAACTGTTTATTATAATATTATAAAAATATTACATCTTCCAATGTTAATCCATAAAATATTATTTCGTTTATACAAGAAAATGTAGATCCTTAATAAGGTTCATTAGGAACATATATTGTTACTTTCATTATTAACGTAATAATAAAACAATATCCAATCAATGAAAAAATGTATTTCAAAGACTATTTAGAAAAACACTTTAAATCATCTACAGTAATTAAGTGATTCGCTTACATTAATCAAGAGCCAAGTTGTCAGCTGATGGGTTGTTTCATAGTTCATGGGTTCTTCCAATTTAGACTTGAGTGTTTGCCATGAATTGGAATTCACTTAAAACTTTAAGATGGACAAAATTTCCAATGTATGCAACGAAAAACCTCATAGCGACAAATAAACCACTCGGTTAACCAGCAGTTTTGTACCTTAGATTTAAAATTCAGAGTATTGACAAATTTTCAATAAATCTGTTTTTCATGAAATTTTTATGTGAAAATAGGAGTAAGTTATAGATGATTTTTCATTCCTTTTAATTGTTGTTGTTGTTGTCGTGTGCGAGCCAGGCTGGCAATATGGGGTGCGCTGCTCCACTTTTCCAACTGAACCATATTTGGTGTGGAGTCTGACTTCCTCAGTACACACATGCCATAGATACCCGTTTATAGGGTAAGCAACCATTCACACACACACAAAGAAAGTACAAAGACAAGAAAGAGAGAAAGTACATCCATGCCCGAGCCAGGATTGGAACCCAGGTCCCACCCATCTGTAGTCAGGTACGCTAACCACTAGACAGTTGGGCGGCATTCCTTTTAATATATGACCTATTAAGTTGCTTTGGCGTGTATGGGTTCCCTTTTCATTCAAAATCAGACTTATTTCCCAACTTTAAATTTAGCTTGTGTTACATAAATTGTTAAGAAATTTAGAAGAATGATACCTTGTATCTTAAATTTATTAGTTGGTCAATATCTAAGTGGTTAGCGTTCCTGACTCTTAGGCTGTTGGTCCTGGATTTAAACCCCGGTTCAGGCATGGATATTTTTTCTTCTGTTTCTTACCTTGTGTTTTCCTTGTCTTTTTTCCTGAGATGATGGATGAATGTGGCCCGCCCTATAAAGGGGTTTTTGGTAGTGTGATGTGGGTAATGCTGCTCACCTCCGTGTCTTGGTTTATACCCGGTAACGCTAAATGAGTAGCAATTTCTGGCATTGTTGTGGTGAAGTGTCAATCAGCCACCATTAGAAAAAAAATCTTAAATTAATTAGAAAGTTCTTTTAATAGAAATGAGCTTCGAAAATAAAAAATAATATTTATTTTCTCAAAATAAAAATTGACCTGTGTGTGTTGATCATCCTGTTCCTTTTCAACAAAAAAAAAAAAAAAAAAAAAAAAGAAAAAACCCATAAAATATTTAAGGGAGGATAATGCAACTGTTCTATTTAAAAATGTGATGTTGAATAATTTATGCAATTTTCAAGACTTTTAATTTAAGGCTATTCCCATAAGCTATATAAATGCACGTAGAGAGATAAGAGAAGAGGTAAAGAATGGGGGAAAAAAAGGTATACCATTACAATTTCAATGAAATCATGAGCAATAGAGGAAATTTATCACTTTCTTCCAGAGTCTTCAAGAAGACTTGTTTAGAGAAATTCCTCGAGAGGTCGCTCACTTGAGGGAAGCCATCTTTCAACGCTGGAAAGAGCGTCATTAATATCGCCGCCTGTTGTCAGGAATTCGAGGCTTTGATGGATCATCCGTCTCATCTTGGGAAATGCCGCTTGTGAGATATTTATTTACTTTCATAAATATGTCACAGTGAGGTATGTACATATTAGATGCAGAAGGGAACATACACCGTTTTTGCACAGTTTGATTCTGTACCTTCTCCAGTCACGCATATTGGAATAAAAGCTTCTTGGGATCCGCATCTTTAGGTATAATACAAACATTTCCTGCAATGCGTCCAGTCATTTCATGATTTATCACTCATGAGTTTTTGGCAGTGAAAATTAGTTTGCTTTAAGCAGATGGATAGCGCTATGTATTTATTAGAATGTGGTTCGATATCATTTCTGAAAAAGTTGTACCAAATTGATAATATAGAAGAATCATTATTAAAAATGAAATACTTGGTGAAAAGATATATGCTTCCATTTGCTTACAATAAATGATATTTTTAGAGTATATAGGAAAAACTTTAACCCTTCTTTGCATGATTTTTTCTTTATTCGTGAAATAAATCAAGTTGATATAATTCATGTTCAAAATTAAAGGAAAAATGGTTAAAAAAAATCTTAGTATATATTTATAGTATAAATTTAGCAAAAAGCAATATGCTAAAAATTTCCATCATCATCCAAAGTTAGATCATTAGCTTAGTACTAAACAGAAATAAAAGAGGAAAATAACAGAAACACGTGTTACAAACCTTTCTTCCACTTATTTTCAATTTTTAGCAATAGAAACTCTAATATAATAAAACAAAATTATAAACGAAATCATACGTTTATTGCAACTACAACAAACAGCGGAATGAGACAACTTTAAGCACTGATAATGACACTTGTTTATTTTTGACAGCTATGTTTCTTTTTATGCAATGGACATTAAAAAGGTATCCAAACACGATCAACTTAAAGTGAACTTGTTCTTTTATATAATTTTTGGGCATTATAGGTTATGATGGAAATTTCCACCATTATGCAAAGAAGGGTTAAAACACAAAATGTTTTACTTAGTTTTGGAATACATTTCCCAAGATGATAATAAACTAATAGCGATTATTTGTGTAACTGTCACTTTAACTTATTAGAAAATCTGAAAGATATTAGGGGTTAAATTATTATTATTTTACAATGCTGAATCGTTAGGAATAATTATCTTATGTGCGGTGACTAAAAATTAAGCATATGCCTGGGTTTTCTTTACTGAAACCCAAGTTTGCAATAAAATAATCTTCACTACCAAATGCCTTGTTATATTAAATTTTATACTTATATTTTAAAACTTTTTAGGGAGAATTAGTAAACTAAATTTGCAGTGGTTGTCTTAAAAATTAAAAGCTGTTACAAAGCACGTTTGGTGAGTTATTTTGAAAATCGGGAAAATTTTTCATAGATACTAATTTGTATTCCAGTGAATTTCAAGACGGAAACTTCTAGAAGTCAAGCAGCGTTATTAAGAAAAACAAAGTTGATTTAAGATAACAGAAAATCATTACCTACCGTTCCCTAATATTCAACAAGATCTAGAGTTGACGATTTTTAAAATGTTGTGGATTGTTTTTCCTCAACTGTTATTATTCTTGCGGAATAAGAGGATACATTGTTATTTTTGTATCCATTGTTGTTTTTTTACCTTTTTGGATATTTCAAAATCCCTATTTTACTCTATTAACGTGTTTTAACACCAAAAAATGTTTGTATAAAAGATTTTTATCACTAGCTACGTCATTATAAATAATGCGGTAGCCACCGTCTTTAAGTAATTCGAAGGTCTATTTATTAATGACTTTAGATCAATGTTATTAAGTGATGTTCAACAATAAATGTAAAAATATTTTTCATTTTAATTATGGTCTCTTTTATTAAAAGAAAAATCAGTAAACACATAAATAAAATTAATTTTATAATCTTTGAATTCTATATACTTAGGTAAACACACTACGCATTAAACTAAAATATTAATTAAAATTTTTGTACTGGTCTCTTGAATTTCCAAAACAAAATTTTGACTAAATATAATTCAAAATACTTTGCCTCATTTGTTTAATTGGAAATAAAAATATAGAATATAATTTTTAAAAATTGCAAGCTTTAGTAAGAATTCTTTGATAAAGGAATAAAAGAATATTTTTATCCTAATCTTAGTAATTATATTTCTTCTTTATTGATTTTTTTATTTCAGAAATTAGACTTCTTTGATTTACAGTAACATTTTACGCCAAAAATGTCCCAAAACTCAATGTTTTTCCAATTGCATTTATTTGGTTATTCTTTAGAACTAGGC
>JAPDSC010081705.1:0-10937 GCA_026290005.1 Latrodectus geometricus | reverse complement strand
AATCCTATTAAATTTTGTTAGACCTTATATAAGAAATAACTTCCACATTTCCATAGCTTTGGAAATATTTATATAATTTTCAGCCATAGGAAACATTTATTTTAGCAATGCATGAAATCTCTTGTATTTTGCAAACGTAAAATCTAACTGTCACGCTTGTAGTTTGATGACATTTCTGAAACGAGAGGCTGCCTGATTATGTATGAACTTGGTTCAGGGCATTGCGTTCATACCGCATTGACATCAAACAGAAATTCTTATGTTTAGAAATATCTGTGGATTTATCATAAGTATATTAAAATTTCTAGGTTTTAGTATTCTAAAATGCTATTATTAAGATACTCCAGTTTTTTATATTACCATAAAAATAAATTTTTTCTTGGAAAATCCTACATATTTAGTACCAAATGACAACGCACCTGCCTTCGATAAAAATATAAAATTTGACGATAAAAAAAAAAACTTATAAAATATACTTAAATTTTTAGTTTCATTTAGTAAAACAAGGAATTCTTAATATGTTCTACATTTTCATTTACTTACAAAGATAAAAAGTTTGTAGAAAAACCTATTAAATTTTGTTAGACCTTATATGGGAAATAACATCCACATTTGCATGGCTTTGGAAATATTCATATAATTTTCAGCCATAGGAAATATTTTTTTTTTGAAATGCATGAAATCTTTTGTATTTTGTAAACGTAAAAATAAATGTCACGCTTGTAGTTTAATGATATTTCTGAAACGAGAGGCTGACCGATCATGTATGATCTTGGTTCAGGGTGTTGGTTTCATACCGCATTGACATCAAGCATAAATTCTTATTTTTAGTAATTTCTGTGGATTTATCGGAAGTATATTGAAATTTCTAGATTTTAATATTGTAAAATGCTATACTTAAGATACTCCAGTTGTTTATATTATTATAAAATAAAATTGTTTCGTGGAAAATCCTATATACCAAAGCGCACCGCAACTGCCTTCGATAAAAATATAAAATTTGACGAAAAAACTAAAAAATATTACAAACATCTTATTTAAATATTATAAACTTAATAATTAACAATCTAAATAATATAAACTAAATAATATTATAAACTAAATAATGATAAGACTTATTTAAACTTCAAAGTTTATTTCTGGTGGAAACTGCTTAGCAATCGCTTCGATGATTGATTACGAGTGCTTAATCGATTAGTACTCAAATTTGTTTATCTTTTCATCAAAATTTAAAAATTACTGTTATATGAGGGAAAACAGATTAAGTTGAAATTAACACGCAGAAAAGAAAGAGAAGTAAAGTAAATATTTAAAACCTACGTATTGGGTATGCATGAGCTATTTAGCATATATTGTGTATGTCATGTTTAAAACAATCAAATTAGCAATGCAGTAATTTGTTTAATATTAAAAGGAAATTATTTCTACATTACTTAACACTCATTGATGCAAACTGTCAATTTTTGTGCATAAATATATAATCACATTTTTATAATTTACACTTTTTATTTCACTCAATAAATGATATTTTTCTATTATGTAAATTCCATTTAAATTTTGCTTTCTGCAAGAAACTAAGATGTGAATTATACACTTAAAATCATTTTTCTACGTATGGATCTCATGAAGGAAAAAAAATTCTTAATTTGTTAGTATTTCAGTCTTATAATAAATTGCTCTATTCCTAACAATAAAATATCAAAAATTGTATTAAGTTTTGTTAAAAATATTTAGTTAGATGTTAACTATTAATTGATTCTGAATATATTAACTTTATTCCACACATCTCGCTGTCAAATATTAAAAAATATTATAAAAAGGACAAACTCATGTATTATTTGTGAAAAATTCAATATTCATTTAGAAAAATAGTTGTCCAAGTGTACAAGCATTCTACTTGAAAATATTAACTAGGCAATAGAACAGTTTATTCTTAAATTTTTTTATACAAAATGCTAATATTTTTGAAATTTAGATAACATATTTGATTTATTTACATTTTTAACATCCAACTTTAAATGTCTATAATTTGCTGCCTCTTCACTATAATTTGTCAAGACAAGAAAAGCACCTATAAATTAAACAATAAAATATTTGACTTCTTTTTCACACATACACATATTAGATTGTTTGAAACTAATAACAGACATGCATACATACGATTGTCACTCTCTTTTACATCATGATTGGTCTTTTATTTTATGCTGAAAAGATTAAGATATTCAAAAAATATTAACTTATTTCAGTACATTCCTTTTAATTGAATACTATAACTGTATGAAAAAATACTAATTTATCATGCGTAAAATTCTAACCTAAAATTGATGATAAAAAGGATTCCATCAAGATTTAATGGAATGGTAGTTTTAGCAATATAGTTTCAGCATGCTTTTTTCTCGCATACATTTTTGTTTTTATTACATTCATTAAATATTATATTTTTATTCATTCATTTCAGTTCAAATAAGGGACAAAAATGTTTTAATAAAATTAATATCGTTTCGTTTGTATAACTCAAAAAATCTGTTATCGATTTTTTTTAAATTGAATTTAATATTGAATTTCTATTTGGATGTCATCTTTGTAGTCATTGCATATCATTTCATTAGATTTTGTTGATTAAAATGTATTTTTAAGAATATTAAATATTTTGGCATTTATAATTTAGAATTTATTTACAAAATTACTGTTTGATTTCTCTACTAGTACTATTTGATCATTCTCATAGTAAATATTTATTTACATTAAAAAAAGTATAATGCATGCTAATAAACAATGTTTCGTACCTGAAGTGATTTCAATATAATAATGGATATGGATTGTTTAAAAAATATGCTGTCATTTTTAATCGAAAAATTTTATTGAAAATTTTAAAATGCTCATCTTCTTCATTTGTGTGAATATCACTGAGTAGATTATTTAAAAAGGCTGCAATATATGCTGCTCAGGAGCTGAATATGAGTTCTTTATTTTTCAAAATAAAATCGCTTTCTTTTATTTTGTATTTATTATATGTTACTTTTTACATATTGATTATATAATTTTATTTATAATTCTATTCTATACAATATGATTTGATTTGTGTACTATACTATATTGATTGCTTTATATTCTTATATACATTGATTATATATTTTACATCAATTAAGTAAATTACACTATTTTTATTCCATTAACAAATGTAATTTGCATGAAGTGATTGAGCTTGGTGTCTATTTTAAATTTATTCTACTTAATACATATGCTGTATTTATGAGTCAAATAATTTAATCGTGTTAGGAGTAACACGTAAACGTATAACAACTTTATTATGAGTAACGTAAAGTCAACCACATAATAACGTTAAATATTTTGACAGAAAAAGTTACAAGCTGCTAATGATATACACTACTGGCCATTAAAATTGCTACACCAGGAAGAAATGCAGATAACAAAATGATAATTATTGGACAAATATATTATACTAGAAATAACAAGTGATTAAATTTTCAAAAAATTTGGCTGGATAGATCCTGAATAACCACCTCTGGCAATAATAACAGCAGTTATACGTTTGGGCATTGAGTCAAACAGAGATTGGATTGCATGTACAGGTACAGATGCCCATGCAGCTTCAACACGATGCTACAGTTAATCAACCGTAGTGACTGGCGTTTGGTGACGAGCCAGTCGCTCGGTAACCATTGACCAGACGTTTTCTATTGGCGAAAGATCTGGAGAACGTGCCGGCCAGGGCCACAGCCGAACATGTTCCGTATCAAGAAATGTCCGTACAATACCGGCAGCATGCGGTCGGGCAATATCCTGCTGAAATGTAGGGTTTCGCAGGGCTCGAATAAAGGGTAGAGCCACGGGTCGTAACACACCAGAAATGTAACGTGCACTGTTCAAAGCACCATCAATGCGAACAAGAGGTGACCGAGACGTGTATTCAATGGCCCCCCATACCATCACACCAGGTGATGGGCCAGTATGACGATGACGAATGCACGCTGCCAGTGTGTGTTTACCACGATGCCGCCAAACACGGATGCAATCATCATGATGCTGTACACAGAACCTGGATTCATCTGAAAAGATGACGTCTCACCATTTGTGCGCCCAGGTTCATCGTTGATCACACCATTGAAGGCGCTCTTGTCTATGACGCAGCGTCAAGGGAAGCCGCAGCCATGGTCTCCAAGCTGAGAGTCCATGCTGCTGCAAACGTCATCGAACTGATCGTGCAGACACTTGTTGCCTTCCAAACGACCCCGTTTCTTGACTCACGGCTTGTGACGTGGTTGCACGATCCATTATGGCCATGCGGATAATATGCCTGTCTTCTCGGCTGCTAGTGATAGGTGGCCGTTGAGATCCCGCATGGCGTTCCGCATTACCGTCCTGAACCCATCGATTCCATATTCTGTTAACAGTCATTGGATCTCGACCGACGCAAGCAGCAATACTGCGATAAGATAAACCGCAATCCCGGTACGCTACAATTCGACCTTTATCAAAGTCAGAAACGTGCTGGTACGCATTTCTCTTTCTTACACGAGACATCACAACAACTTTTCACCAGGCAACAATGTTCAAATGCAATTTGTGTATGAGGAACCGGCTGAACAATTTCCTCCTTTAAACACAATGTAGGTGTCGCTACTGGTGTCTGCTTTGTCTGAATGCGCTGAAAAGCTAATCATTTGCATATCACAGCACCTTCTTCGTTTCGTATAAATTTCACGTCTGTAGCATGTCGCCTTATTGGTGTAGCAATTTTAATGGCCAGTAATGTAGTTCACTGTGTAATCAAAACCCAAAATATATTTTATTTCAAGTAAGTTTTATGTGAAAATTGCCTTTGGAGTTTGTTTTTATTTTATTTAACTATGGTTTCAGTTTATATTCTTTTTAATTTTGAAGCTCCGATACAAAAGCAGGTTTTTTATGGTATCAAAAATTCAGCTTCAAAAAAGTAGATTTCAATATTTTGGATTTCTTTCTGCAATATTTAACTATGCACAATGTAACGTTTTTCATAATTCACAGAATAATCATTAAAAATCTAACATATTCTGTTACTATTTAATGACTAAAACCTTAAAGTAATCAATTCTCATTTATTTATCAATTTATATTTAAAACAATCCTGATTATTGGCACATAAAATGAATAGTAATCTTAATATACAGAGTATATTTATACACTCAGAAACATTTAAAATAGCACACCAAAAAGAAAATGGTACAAAAGCGAAAGTTCGTACAATGAGATCCGACATGCAAACGATACAAATTTTGTGCCAATTACCATACACTCGGCAGTGACAGTGCAATCAGAACTGCACCTGAAATAAATCGGAGCAGAGTGGAAAATTCAGAAACGTAACAATCACATACTGACTCTAGGAGAACTTTTTTAATCGAAGAATGCCAGGGAGATGTGTAAGAAGACATTTCTCTCAGTTAAGCTAATTTGAGAGAGTCATCATCGAATTGAATGCCGCAGGCTAGTTGACACGCCGTGTTGGTCAACGGCTCGAGCGTTTAGATTGGGTCGGTAGAACATGTTGACAGCAGTGAGCACGAGATGTACTGTACCAAAAAAACGACGAGACGAGAGCAACGAAGGATCGTGAGCCATGCTGTGTCTTGGATCAAGTAGTGACTTATTCCACAATACACGCAGATGTAGGGGTGCTAGTTCACAATCCATTTCTAGATGCTTTGCGGAAGTGAATCTGCTATCCAAGCTCTCGTTTTATTTATTGCCTTTAACACCGCAACATCGGCGACTTCGCCTACAGTTATGCCAAGCCCTAGTGACATGGAATGTACAGATTGGCAAAACGAGGTGTTTAGTGATAAATTCCGAATCGTTTTGAGAATAGATGTTAACCGTGTACGGGTATGGAGGTGCTCTGATGAATGATAGATTTTCAACAATACTGTCCCACGGCATACTGCCCGCACGGCAGGTGTAATAATTTGGAAAGCCTACGATAGCCGGTCCACTCTTGTTGTGGTACCTTAACGGGCCATCTTTATATGATGGCATTCTTCTATCTCACGTAGAGCATTTCCTAAAGGGACTTCCAGGGGCAGTTTTACAACAAGATCATGTTCCTCCGTTCGAGTTGCTCCAGACTGCCTACGTCATGTTCTCACTTTTCCATGGCCATTTCATGGCTCCCCGGATTTGTACCTAAAATGCATTTTGTTTAGCCAGCTGAAACTCCAGATGCCACCATGTCACTCTGTACATGATTTGAATGTGACTGATCAAGATTTATTGGAACATCTGTCTCAGGGACAACATCAGACTTCTAACTAACTCGATGCCGGACCATGTGGCAGCATGTATTATAGTAGGAGGCGGTCCAACGCGCTATTGAAGTTACAGAGTATTTTTCTAATTGTACATGCTGTTTTTATTTAATTCTCTTGATTTTGGGATCAAATGAATCTCACATCTGAATCATTGTATTTATTAAACTTCATTTCAATCGCATGCTCCCTGCTTGGTGCAAAATTTACAATGTTTCTGAATATATAATTATTAAAATAACTAAATACAACTCTTAAACTGTTTACAGATTATTAAACAGGAGTAAAGAAAGTTGTAGAGAAATAAATTGTAATAAATGAATAAATATTTAAGTTCCTATTATCATAATTAGCAAACACATTATAAAAAATATGTACTACGAAATTATTTTGGGAGCAAAATTTTGAAGCGACAAGCTTAATTCACGCTAATAATTTACTTAAATACACATGAGATTAATGATTGAAATCAATTTTATTTTACTACAATTTGCTTCTGCTTTTATTACTACACTTGTACACTTGTTACACTTGTATTCATGTTCATTTAAAAAAATAAAATCCATTTGTTCACTATTCGTAAAAATATTAGTATTTCAGAAATTAAGAGATCAAAGCTAAAAAACATTGGACTTTTATTTAAGTATGTTCCTTTTTTCTGATTGCGTAGTTCATTGAATATGTCAAACACAAATCGAATAAGACAATTAATAAGTGTTTGCCCATTATTATTTTGATTTAATTTAATAATTCATTTTTTTTCCTTGCAATGTTGACATATTTTAAATGAAGCATTAAAAATTATATATAAACACTTTAATGAATGAATTTAGCAATAAAAATGAGGCAAATCAATTTAAATGAAAAATACCTGCAATTTTAAAATTTTACTTCATGTAATCTTTACATCTTGCAGCTTCTTTTCGGCATAACAGAAATTCCTTTAAAGAAGTCACAGAAAATTATTACCTTTCAAATAAGAAAGATATTCCTTTAAGAAATGAATCTAGCGCTTTCTACTGAAAAACACAATAACATTTTCTCAGGTGAGAAACGAAATACCTAATTTAAATCACTAGAGTGATGATAAAATATTATATAATAGAACTCCGATAGGAGGAAAGGATTTAAATTTAAAAGTTGGCAGAAGCATGTAGGGAAGTACCCAAAAAATGAGAATTTTCTGTCTGCTACAAAAGTTAGCTATATCTGACAGGGTTCTGGCGACAGCGCGAATTTCGTTTACATGTTTTGTCTCCCCTTTGTTCTTTGCACATTTTTCGTAGTATTTCAATATTTATTAATGTCTTCCATTAACTTAATCAAATTTTTTTTTGATGAAGAAGAATTTATAAACCAATATAGGGGTAGGTAGGATCAGTAGGTAGGATCCCCTTTTGCTTGCCCGATTTGTTTACATTCTGCAATATCGCCAAATCTCGCTTTCCTTGGCAAACCCTTCAGGTTTGCCAAGGAGAGCGAATAAAATAATTGTTTAAATAATAAAGAAAGAAATTATATTATTTATTTTTTAATTCATATTATGTATTTAATATTGTAGAATATTTTTTGTATTTTTAATTTAATTATTATTTATTTCATTAAAATTT
The DNA here is from genome assembly GCA_026290005.1 of Latrodectus geometricus. Lineage (NCBI taxonomy): Eukaryota > Metazoa > Arthropoda > Arachnida > Araneae > Theridiidae > Latrodectus > Latrodectus geometricus. The sequence continues at coordinate 3,019 of JAPDSC010081705.1, read as the reverse complement.
AAAATGCAAATATATTATATAATATTTTTATATATTATATGATTGAAAAAATTAATATTTTTTTATTAAAATAAACATTACAAAGACTCGAAATATAATAAAAACATTCAAACTCCTAAAATGATTATTAAAATATTTATTATATTAATGTCTTGAATTTGAAAATAATTCCAAGTGATGGACTAAAGATTATGTAAAAATCATTTGTTGTTAAATTTTCAATATACTACTTTTTATTAAGTCATATTAGTATTCTATTATTATGAATCAATTTGGTGAAATAGAAGGCGAATATAAATTTAAATAAAACTTTTTAATAGATATGACAACCTTTTCTTTGAAATTTTTTAAGGCATTCTACAATTCATGAAATTAACTTTCATCTGATTGCCAATATGAGATTATTGAAGATGTAACATTATTGAATGATGTTCTGCTATTTGTTACACAATTATTAGTTGAATTGCATTTTTCTACTCGAAACTGAACAACCTTAGATAAAATATCATTTGTCATGTATATATATATAAAACAACAAATTGTAACTATATTTATGTGTACAAAGTAGCTTAAACTGTTACATTCAATTTATTCTAATATAAATGGAAGATTTGTTTCCATAAGCAAATTCATTACTTGAGTTACTTTTTAAATATTATTGTAGTGTAGACAAATTGAAATTTACATACAATTAAATATAAAACAAAATAATCTTTATTATTTAATTTGACAAAAGCGCTATATTTATATGAAGATTGTCATTGATAAAAATTATTCCAATAAACCATGTAAAATCTAATTTAAATTTATATAATAATTCCATTGTTAACTTGTACTATATATTTATGGAAATTTATTTTTTTAGTTGATAATATAAATCCCTAATTCATTAGTTAATCAGTAAATCACAATTAGTAAAATATTTTTATTAGCGTTTGAGACATGCTAAAATATTAACTAAAATTATTTTAACATATTTTTGTTTTAATGAATTAATTCAAATTTTTCGATGTCTTAAGAACTATCAGAAAAGTCTACATATAATATTTAGCAAAATATTGAAGTATCTTTTTAAACTTTTTATCCAGATATAAAATAAATATTTTAAATAATTTGAATTATATTATTTCAGTCGAAATTATTAGTTGCAGAAAAAATATAATTTATAGGATTTTCGAGTCTTAAAATAGGTTCAAATCATAAGAAAAGGAAAATTCCTAATTAAAAATAATTTTTCCGTGTGGTTGTGATAAAATTTCTAATTAAACAGAAAATTAAAAAAATTACTAATGAAGTGAACATTACATGAAATTCTAGTTCTAAAGTATATTTTTAACTACATACACATATTTTAAATAACCTTCAGATACTTGTTTGTGATCTTTATATTTTTGTCCTTCACTAATGCTAAGTAACATTTTACTTGTATATGAAAAAGCAAAAAACTGGAAGACAAATATATTTGATACTTAAAAAGTTATAAAAATATAACTATGTTAATAATTAATTTTAAATTTATATAAGTAGTATATATCTAATTGTATCACTTAAAATTTGGAATTTTGAATTTTAAGACTTAAAATTTGGGAAGCTATAAGTATTATACATCAAAGAGTTTTTATTGCTCACAAAAAGACATTAAATTCAAAAAGTGTCTTGAATTGGACCTCAATAGCAAGAAAAGGGTCCTCAGCTCGTAAACAAGATTATATCTCCTCTGTTGATGACTGCTCGAAGTTATGCAGTAAGGCAATTAAACACAGGAAGTCTGAAGGGAAAGGGCTATTGCAGGCGGGCAATAATTGTTTGAGAATTCCCCAAGTAAAATATTGGTGTGGAGTTTCTTGGACTTATCTTTGTAGGAGTGGGAATTGTGAGATGGACCACCCCAAAAAAAACATCTGTTCAGTGTAGGAATGTTGTAAAGCAATTAAACACAGGAAGTCTGTCGTTTTCTCTAAAAGACTCGGCCACTACAAGTGGACACGTTTCTTTCATGTCACAAGTGGACACGTCATTCACGTTTTCTTTCTTTCTTTTTTTTTTCTTTCTCTTTCTAATATTTAGAAAAACATCTTCACCCTATGACATTATGAAGGTAAACAGCTTCAATATCGTGTGATGTGTTTAATTTCATTAAAACATTAATTATCTACTTATATATTTTTTTAATAGAATCAGAAATATTTTCACTGAAGCAAACGATGGAAATTACGATATAGAAAAAAAGAATTAAAGAAATGTAAATGAACCTTTAGAATTAACTGATTCTGCTACAAAATCATATGTGGATAGAATTCATGAACATTTTAAACAAGACGTTATAAATTTATCAGATGCTTCTCTTATTCATTCACAAAATGATAACTATAATGCAAAACAAAAGAATTTCAAATGTGTCAGATCCAAAAGATTTACATGATTCAGCTAATATGAGTTATGTGAATAAAATTGTACAAGAATTAGAACAAAAAAGTCTAATACATTCAGCTCAAGGTAGTTTTGATGCTAAAGGTAAAATAATTGGCAATATGAAAGATCCTGTAAACGAAAAAACCCTGTTAATATACGCTACTTTGAAAACAATGCTTTAGTTTTAAATAAAAATGTATTTGATGCTAAAAACAAAAGAATAATTAATATTCCAACTCCTACTGATAAATACGATGTGTGTAATAAATATTATGTAGACAGAAAAACACTCATTAATAATAAAAAGAATGATAATATATTAGTACGAGATAATGATGGATTATATGTACCTTCTTTAATTAAAAATGGTATATATAAATTTGGAAATGTAAGACTTCGAATGTTGCAAATCCTGATAAATAAAGACGTCGCAACAAAAGAATATGTCGATTCTCAAAATTTTTATGCTACTATTTAAATTATCAATTGGTAGTGATGGACAATCAAATAAAATAAAACCTTTCTTACATATAGAAAAAATAGATTTTCTTTGAAATCAATTTATAAAATATTTAGATATCAAAATATGTCAATTGAAAAACTTATC
>JAPDSC010081690.1:0-11641 GCA_026290005.1 Latrodectus geometricus | reverse complement strand
TATATATACATACGAATATATATATACTATACGCATATATTACGCATATTTGAAAACCCAAAATGCAATGACCGAAAAAGTCATTTGCACCCGCCTCATTGAACCAGTACAAGTGAGGACAGTCATATTGTGCATAAAATGGTAATTTTGAATAGTTCAGTAACTCACGAACTATAGCACAATGGATTCATTGTGTTATACATCAGTCGGCGTCCATTAAACGACATTAAACGTCGTTTATTACAGAATGAAATGCCTGAAAGATCTCGTTTACACTTGAATCAATACCAGAGAGATTAGTAGCTCAAATAGTGTGATGAATGATGGTAAGGGAACTACATTTTTATTATAAACCAATCCTGATTTTGCCTTCAACACTGCTATATACGATGAACCGATTCGTTTGGAAAAACTATGGTCACTGGCATTTTTACGTCAGACATCTACACAAATCTTAACTTGTATTTTGTGGTGGTATTAGATTTTTTTTCCACAATTCTTGAGCTCGTGTTATCGGTACATTGATCAGTTCACTCAATGTGACTGAGTTATTGGAAATGTGATACATTCCTACCTACTGTCCACATCACTAACCAAATTTCATAAGCTTGAACACGCGTGGACCGCAAAGTTTTTTTTCTAACCTTAAGAATTTAATCGTAAACTTGCTTGTTCCCTCGATCTATCGACACACGTAAACCTGAGATTCATGTTTGCTCAATGACACGGAATACACAACCAGCTGCAACTCCAGATAAAATTTTGATATCACGTATAAGCCACTTATATACCCTTCGGATAGTGAACTTATATACCCTTAAAAGGCATACAGAGACAATATGACAGCTATTATAGTCAACAATGGTAATTACACTAATTTCTAATTCAGACTCCCCAATCAATGCAGTGAATGGTTCTTCAATAAATTTATAAATACAACGATAGACGTTCAAATTTTCTTTAATTATTTATTGTCCAAATATACTATTTAAATATTTCAGGATAAGATATTAAATATTTTAAGAGAAAATTTATTAAAAAAAAATCATTAGTAGTTAACTCAAAAAATAATTCTTTTACAAGAAACGTATACAAGGAATAATTTCCTTAGTCAAATTTAATTTTTAATTCATAAGGAATAAACATTTGAATAGTTATTGAAATTATTTTTAGTTTTTCTATCATGGTATAATGTTACGTATAAAATGTAATATATTTTTTATAAATTATTTCAGAATTTAAGCCATTTTAATATTGCAGAATATTGTTTCTATTGACAAATGTTAAATTTTTGTACTTTAACATATAAAAAAATTGTTTGTTAGATTAAAGAGTATTGTTTATTTTTTCTTATAAATGTATATTGAATAGTTTTTCTAAGCATTGAAGCATCTAAGCATTGAGGCATCTAAGCATTGTTTTTTTTATAATGTTAAACTATGTATAAAAAAACATAATCATGTTTTCCCAAAATTTTCAACATTTTTTACTTACAATTACATTCATATTTAAGACATGAATGTAATACGTTTTTGATAAACAATTTTTATATTCGGCAAAAACAACGTTGCAAAATTCATTATCATGAGTAAAACTTCTATCTCAAACAAAGTTTCTTCACAATGAACAAAAAGACCCATAACATAGAGAACTAGCTCGCCTAAAGTCACAAAATGGTCATTGTCGTAAATGCTGGCGATCACGAAAACAAATCCTTTCAAGAATGGTAACGAAATATATTTGCACCAAAGAGTTAAAAACGAGAACAATGAGTCACCAAAACTCAAAAATACTTTCCAAAACTGATAAGAATGTCCAGTTTCCGACCCAGTTTTCCTGAACACCGAGTTACACTGTTATCCATTGTTAAAGCGGAATAGTGCACATTCCTCTATCTCATTTCGGAAGACTTCATTCTAGGGAGACAATTAGCAAACTTGAGCGATAACACCATGGAATCCCGAAATCGTGTGAAACAAGGGAAAAGAGAACTTTGTCGTTGTATGGAAAATAATTCTCGACATGAACTTTCATTTAAAATAGTTATGAATGTAAAATTGAAATTATCTGTGTTTTTTAAAATAAGATGCATTATTTGTAAAATAATTTGTTTTCTATTATAAGAAATGCGTGTAGTAAGTTAGAAATAATTAGCATACTCATTTAGATAAAAAAAATAGTTATATGAATAAAATGATACACTTATATGTTAATTCCAAACTTTTTATCACAATATACATGCAAATGATGTAAATGCTCATCAAAATATTAATATGTAAAAAATGTAGAAAATATATAAAAATTAATATTTATATTTTAGAGCTGTATTCGTCTATAATTAAATTTATTGTAACATATTTATTTTGTTAATTTAAATATAGAAGGTATAGAGAATCTAAGAAAAATATTTATTTAAAATTAATATTCATTTAAAAATGATCAACTTAAATTAAATTGAGTAAAAATTTCCTAATATTAATAGGATGCAAAAGGTATTTATAAATATTTTATGTGTATGTAAGTGGATACTTGCAAGATGTAATCAAATAATTTTTTTAAAAAATAATTAAAAATGATGCAATTTATAAAAAAATAAGGGGTGTCATAGTAATAATGCAATATTTAAAATGTTAAATTAGGCATTATACATACTAATTTCAGTAGATGTATTTTATTTTCCTCCATTAAAGCTATTTCTTTAATATTATATCATTTTTGGCAAATATTCTTATATTATATATCAGGGGTGGCCAAACTTTTGGGATCCGGGGTCTACTCCACATTTAAAAAATCGAAGGCGGTCTACCAATGGCAGAGCTAAATTAACGTACATATTTATTTTCAGTAACAAGAAAAAATGATAAATTATGTAATTTTTCAAAAAAAAACTTAATATTAATATTTACAAAATAAAAATTTACTAACGAAATTAATCAAAGTATTCATATATCAAAAACTGGCCATCCTTTTCACTCCGTTTAGTTGAAATTTGGCACTGTGTTTCTGCGACAAGTTTATCATATTGTGGCTGGTACGAGCTTATTGCAATGCGTAAACACGCAATTATATGTTCATCGTTAAATGCGACCAATGTTTGTTTTTTTATGTTCATGATTGAAAAAGCAGATTCGCAAAGATACCACGATCCAAAGTATGATTCCAAATACAAAATCAATTTGTAAACATTTGGAAACATTTCCTCAGAAATTAATTTCCAAAAATCAGTATCGTTAAATATGCTCTGGATTTAAGAAATATATCGCATCTTAATTTAATAATTTCTTCCTCGACTGTGACCTGATGTGATATCTATTAAATGTCCTATTTTTTCTGATACTTCATTAATGTTGATATTTTCATTAAACGGAAATATAAAATATATCTTTCAACCTAATTAAGTCAGTGATTTTTCTTTCAAATTCTTCAAGCAAAACAAGTAAGTATTAAGCGAAATCTTCGAAGTCTCGGTTTGGATTATGGATGCACTCTTCCTCCATGTTTTTGAAGTTTCTCAATCCATATTTTCTTAATTAAGATGCATGCCTTTCTACAGTTTTTTTTAATATTTTAATCGCGCACATCCTGTCCGTTTTAGGTTTTATATATATCGTAAACCTTTAATCATAAATCTTTAAATCGTAAATCTTTGCAAAGTTTCTTTTGGGTTTTAAAGCGTAGACTGTAGTAAATTTTTATTTTAAATAATTCATTGATTTTATGTCATAAGTCATAAATTAAATTGTTAATATTCGAGGTCATTATCGGGATGGTCTCGTGGGCTACCTAAAATGTCTTCGCGGTCGACGTCTTGGCCACCCTTGATATTATAATAAGAGATTGTTTAAAATAGCTAAAAATGTTTACGAGAAGTTGCATATTAATTAGTATTTCAATGTAAAATGTTTCATTAAAATGCCAGTTTTAAAACAAATTTTTTTTTAACATTTCCGAAAAATCTTAAAAAAAATTAAAAAATTTAAATATCATGCACAAACCCAGAATTAAATATTTAAAAAAATTGAAGTTTCTTTATTTTAATATTTTAATTATATTATGGTTAAGGATAAATTTCAAACTTTTTAAGCACATTTAATTCAAAATTTAATTTTATTTATTTACATGTCTTTATTTATTTTATAACAAATTGCATTTGACAATATGCAGTGTGTATTATGCCTAAAGGTTAATATTTATGTATGGATTTGTTATATCATTTGTGTCAGTGATTTTCCTGTAATTTTCTTTAATCTGACATAAGCTGTCTAAAACTGCATCTTTTCCTTTGGTCAACAAATATAAATCAAAATATCTCTCTCTAAAAATTGCTTATGTAATGTTTAAATGTCGTTATTGCAAATAACATTTGAAAACAATTAGCATTTTTTATGTTTGCCTGAAATTATAAAGAATTTCAATAATTTCATATTATTTTCAAGCCAAAAATAACTTGAAATTTTCATATTTTAAAGTTTTAGATTATTTGTTTGTATAAATATCAATAATATCTGATTAAAGACTTACAAATTTTGAATTTAACATTAGTTTTTTTCAATTAACTATTGTTCATACATCTAAAGATTCAAAAGTGAATACATTAAGTATCCAGTACCATGACAATTTAATTGTTGAGTTACTGTATCAGAAAATAAATAATTCGTTTTTAATATTTCTGTATTGAAATTTATGTTTATTTTTTTATTCTTTTATAGCTGATTTTATTACTTTAAAAAATTACGAAATAATTGTCTTCACTCTATAGTTTAATTAGTTCAATTCGTTTTTATTTCTCATACATAAAAATGCGTTAACTAAGGATTTTTTACAAGTAAAAATTTTACTTGTAATTGTAAAGAATTTACAGAAATTTACAAGTTCTGTCATATGAACTCACTCAAATGAAGTCTATTTTCGAAACCAAAAATAAAGATGTAACTTTAGTCTTATCTGGACCCTTCATATCGATCTCAAGTAAGAGCAAACATAAAACGTTTCAAGAAATACAGATATGGAAATGAAGATATCAATTCTTCGAATTGCGTGTTATTGATGATAAGAGAATAAATGAATTTTATCACATTTACTTTCTAGGAAACATTGTTAGAATCATGGGTTTTAGCATCTTTAGATATTAAGAAACATTTTTATGACAGTCAATCTTACCTTAGTACGCAATCAGTTCACTCGGAAATGTTCCTATATACAGAGGTAAGATTAATTATTTAAATATTCATATTTGTAATGAAATAACAGATCAAATAATCACCCCTACTCTGCCAACTTGGCGATAAATGCACCAAGCATGGTAAACCAGACGTTTTTATACCTAATAAGCTCTTTATGGCAACCTCCGGAGGAAATAATTTGCGCTTTTCCGTGCATGCTCATTAATTGGTTTTTTCTTTTAGCATTTTCATTGGTCGTTAATTTGTTTCAGTTTGAAAAATCGGTCATTTTCATTGGTTGCTAAGTAGTTTATAACCGTTAAAAATCATATTCCATTATCGCCATGGCAACAGCGTTTTTGAAAACCCGCCAAATACGGGACCCACAGCACACTTTCGCCAAGTTAGCAGAGTAGGGGACCTAAAGCGCATTTTCACCTTTTACTTATATTTTTATTCTGATGGTAGTTAAAAATGTCTTTTTTTGTTATATAATGGCCCAACGGCACCCCTAGCAGTATCTGTTTATGCTATATATGTTTGCTTTGCTCACAATTAATTATAAAATACATATAATCCAATGCGTAACTGATGATTTTAATCAAAATTATACACAATTATCACAAAAACATTTTTAATATATCTAAATTATAAAAAAATCATGTATAGAAAATTGTTTTAGAATCAAAAATGGTCCTCCGCAAAAAATAATCTTAATTACATTTCTAAATACTCCAGCTACCGAATTCATTTCAAATTTATAAACATTAGTTTTAGAAGTTAGAAACATTAAGCCATTTGACATTCAAATAGCTTAATGTTTTTAACTTCAATACCAAATAGTGTATCTATATTATATTTTCAACTGTGTTAATGTAATAATTTATTTTAGTCTATTGAGAATGTCTTAAATATAAAATAACAAGTTTCTTTTATTTTTATGCGTTAAACCCAAAAAGGATCAAAAAGTAAAAGCAAAGATTGTATAAGTTTCAATTTATTCAGACAAAAAATGTGAAATTTTGTCATAATTGTTATCTTTCTTCAATATTTAAAGAAAAAAAAGCGTGCGAGTGAAAAGTTCAGAGTATTCAATGTACCGCAATATCAATAGTGCTCTTGAAGATCATGTCTAACATACTGTATAGCATACTGTCTAACATACTGTATAGCATTTGAATAGAAACAAAAATTTTGTTTATTCATTTGTCAAATGCCTGTTACATTGTATGTCATTAAACTTCTTGCTTGCCAAAAGCGTTGAAATCTACAAGAAAGATGGTACTTACGTATTAACACCACCGCAGCTAATTTTGGGCCAAAACATAAGTAAAAGCGTTTAATCTATGATTAGAAAATTTATTATACTAATTATAGAAATTTTAATTATAGTTATAAACAGAAATTTTCGGATTATAAAGAATTTTTTAATTCAATCGGCTGTGGCGTTAATCATAAGTACCGAAAAATTTTTCAGTGCTTCACACTCATCCAAATCTAAATCCTCGGAACTAAAATTATTATTATATTAATTTGGATTTTAGCATTCAACTTGACAGCAACAATATGTAAAATAATACCTCATTTCAAATAAAAGATCTTTTACAAAAAAGTTACGTGAAACATTCTGTCTTTTATTTTTAACTAGTTATATAATCAAATAACATTCATAACTGTGTTCATTATGTTACGAATTAAACGTTTTAAAATATATCTTTTATTTTTTGATTCCCCCATAAATGCAACAATCTACAAATAGTTTGATAATATTCTGAGAACGGAAGAAATTAACTCTTTTTATGGTAGTATATACCAGGGGTGGCCAAGACGTCGACAGCGGTCGACTGGTAGACCGCGAAGACATTTTAGGTAGTCCACGTTACCATCCCGATAATGATCTCGGATAATAACAATTTAATTTATTACTTATGACATAGAATCAATGACTTATTTAAAATAAAAATTTACTACAGTCTACTGTAACGAGTCAAGTCAGAGATTAGAGTAGCGCATGCGCGCCAACATGGCTGCCCTCCTCTTCCCCTCCCGATTATGTTTCTGTTTATTTTTTTATTTTTTATTTTTTTTAGAGTAGTTCTCAGAGAGACAGCACACTGGAAGTGTGTTTGTGGTGGTGTCCGCCAATTATACAGTTATGTTTGTTTTTTTAAGTTATGTTAAAAATTATGTATATATTAAAATTAGTTTTCATCAATAAATTGAAATAAAATAAAATTGTCATTTTTGCCTAGCCGCTACGTTACGCTACGCTACGTTACGCTACACTACGCTTCAAAACCTAAAACAAACTGTGCAAATATTTACGATTTAAAATCTAAAATGGACGTGATGAGCGTGATTAAAACATTCAAAGAAACTATAGAACGGTATAAATCTCAATTAAGAAAACATGAATTGAGAAACTTCAAAAACATGGAGGAAGAGTGCATCCATAATTCAAACCGAGACTTCGAAAATTTCGCTTAATACTTACTTGTTTTGTTTGAAGAATTCGAAAGAAGATTCGCTGATTTAATTAGGTTGAAAGAAATACTCAATTTTATGATATTTCCATTTAATGAAAATGTCAATATTGATGAAGTATCTGAAAAAATAGGATATTTAATAGATAGTGAATAGGATGGTCAATTTTTTTATGTATGAATACTTACTTTTTATGTATGATTATTTTCATCAGTAAATTTTTATTTTGTAAATACTAATTTTTTTTTTTTATAAAAATTCAATAATATACCATTTTTTCTATTACCGAAAATAAATATATAAACATATACATTTTTTCTGCCATTGGCAGACCGCTTTCGATTTTTTAAATGTGGAGTAGACCCCGGATCCTGAAAGCTTGGCCACCCCTGATATAGTCTAGATTATATATTGAGAAGATAATATAGTCTTCTCAACATATTCCAAAATTGATAACATGAGAAACTTATAAACATACCTTCTTTTAAATGTGATTGAAAGAATCCCTCAAAATATGAACAAATGTATCTTGCTAATAAATGAGGTTCATTCCATTTTCATGGTAACTTTTTTGCTCAAAAGCACTTTTTTACTATTACTGCAACTGACGAAGATTTCTGTTATTCACTTTTGTTACCATAGCGCAACTTCCACATCAAACTGACAGCATATTTATTAAGATCACCCACTTCACTGAAACTTCTGATAAAACCTAGTAATTTTGCATCAAAAATGCCATTTCAATTCTAAAGAATACAATGCTTTTGTATCATAAATTCGTGAACTTGCTCATACAAATATTTCTTCCTATTAATTTGGTGTTGCATTATTTCTCTTTGATAGTTGAATTTGAAATCTTAATCATTTACATATTAGAACAAGTTACATTATCTGCCCCTTTTTGAAGTTCAACCTCAAATTTTGACTACACTAGTGTTATTTTGATTAATTTTAAGACACATTCATTTTTATCTGATGTAGATCGAAATGATAATTGTTTTGTAATTGGTGTATCTTCATATTATGCCAAGAAATTAAATTAATACAAATTCCACTAAAATCTATATTAATAATTTGCATTAATAATTAGATTATCATTAAATTAGGGGTGTATGTTTAATTTAATCTTGATTATCAACTTGAAATAAACAATTAAGTAATTAAATAATAAGTTAAATTATAGAGTATAAATTCAGTACAAAAAATTTAATATTCAATAAATAAAATTAAATATTCAATGAATCAATAAATCAATTCAATAAATCAATTTTAATATTCAATGAATACCTACATTTTCTTTTGCATTTTTCTTTTAAATTGGTTAAATATATTATTTTCTTTTAAATAGAACATTTAGATTTTTCATGGACTTTGAAAAAATTCATGAAATAATTAATAAAAAAGGAAGGTGTCAAACTTTGTATCTAAGATATAAATGAATCATTTTTTTAAGTAAACGAAACACTAAGTAGTCATAAAAGGTATATGCTAACTAGAAGAAAAACGCAAACAAAAAGGAGAGAATTCTTCACATTTTTTAAATGATTTCATAAATATAGAAACGAAAAAAAAAGTTAACAATAAAGATAGTTGAATTTATTTATTGTATCTAGGTCCATGTGTCGGATTATGAGAGTTAAATTATTAACATTTCTAAAAAAAAAAAAGAAAAAAAAAAGAAAAAAAAATTAATAATAATAATTCCGCATGTTCTTCGGTAGGTGAGGAGAAAATTTAAAATGTTGGTTTCATTCTTTCTTTATCGATACCTTTCAAATTTATAATTTTCATCTTATTAAGATTATTACATACACAGTACAAAAAGGAATTGTTATAATCAAATCTCAACCTCAGTTTCTGTAGTTAAAATAATAGTAGTGAGGCCTCTAAGTTGTTTATTTAAATCATCGTCCCAAAAAAGGGATGAACTTTTTAACTTCCAAATTGAGGAAATAAAAATTTTACAGCAAATTACTTTAATTCCATTTTACAAAGCAAAAACTATGATTTATGTTAACGTTATAGTAAACAATTCTGTGTTGAAATTATTATTCAGATTTATTATTCAGATATATATTTCAGAAACCATGTAATATAATAATTTGACACCAGTTAATATAGACAATACTTGATCTTCCGACACATCTCCAACTCTCTGTTGTAGACATATTTGGATTAATTTTGAAACATTTACGTTACCTCTCCTAAGAGTATGATTTACAAAAATCAAGAGTTATATAAATTGTATACATTAATCTTACGAAAATTATATCAATAATTTTCTTTTTCATTTTTATAAGCAATTAAATCTTATATTTATTTTTTCAGAGGATGAAGGATTTTAATGCATTTATTATTGTCTCTTTAATTATTTTCTCTGCACTATCACTTAGTCGCAGCAGCCATGTTGATAACACTCTTGGTAAGAAGAGCTTATTTTAAGAATTTATAATGTTCTTAAAACTTATCAAACTTTAATTTTTATCTTTATCAAAATAACTAAATTCAATCATTTGTTCATTAAACATATAAATTTTATAGTTAATTAATCAAATATTGATGCATAATATTTTTAAAATGAGTGATTAAACGTTTTTACAGATACTGAAAAAGGTTGAAGATAATGAAGAATAATTGAATTTAATTATTTATTTAGTAAACTTATAATTTTTATAGTAAGTAAAACAAAAATTTATTTATTATAATTTTAAAATTGTAATGAAATGTAATGAAGTTTTTTATTTTCAATTTCAATAATAGTAAGCTTCATTCACAAAATGTTTTTTTTTTTAAATTAGCAGGACTAATACTTAAAAAGGACATTTTCTTTTCAAATCATGCATCAGTTATTATTGCTAAATTAAAATGTCATTTTTCTTTTTTATTTGGAATAAAAATCTTTATGTGAAATTTATCTAATTAAATTGCTTTTCGATATTTCGTTTATGAATTCTTGTGCATGTGCATTCAAAAATTAATTAGTTGTGTGAAACTAATTTCTAAAGATCACATGTATGAACAGATTCATTATTCAAATTTTATTTATATACGTCAATTTTATGAAAAGAAATCATTGCATCATTGTCTTGATTTTTAGTTTTTATTTTTATTTTATTTTTATTTTTTTTAATTTCCATTCCTCATCTAAATTTAGCATTGATTGCTTGGAAAGAATTAATACTGCTAAGGTATTTGAAAAATTTTCATTTGTTTATCTGACTTTTATTGAATGCAATACACATTAATATGTGAGTAATATTAACGTTTATCATGAATCAAACAACAAAAATCATCCATGGTCCCCCACTGCAAAGTGAAATACTGCCATGATATCTTATGACATTACTGTTATTAAATTTCTTATGACATTACCATATTTGATTTTGTATGAAAACTGCATTTATGTATTTTTACAAAGTGTATGACATATGTGTTATCAAATTTCTTATGACATTGCAATATTTAATTTTGTATGAAGACTGCATTTAAGTACTTTTACTATAAAAATTAAGCATCTAATGGTTGAGTTTGTTACCAAATTACCATTTAAATGTATAATGAATAAAATTTTTTCTTTCAAACTAAATAACTTACATTGTTTAATTAGATCTATTAGCTATACTTTTTTTATTTTTTAAGACCATTAATGCATTTTGTATTTACATTTATAGGAAAGCATAAACATTTTTACTTGATCCGAATAAGCGGTTTTGCAATGAATGATACTCTAAATAATTCATTATTCCATCCACTAAACGGTTCTAAAATAATGAGCCGCTCAGGTAATTTCTGATTTTTATTATATGTTATTAATCATTTCCACTTATAAAAGTTTCACATCTTTTATATCTATCTATCTATCTATCTATCTATATATATATATATATATTTGTAAATTTACTACTAATAAATCCTTTTTTTATTTATTCCAAATAAATATATCTTGTTATTATTTAAAACATTTTACCAAAAATTTGCAAAAAGAACTCACGTAA
>JAPDSC010081686.1:22352-45854 GCA_026290005.1 Latrodectus geometricus | reverse complement strand
TAAACTATTATTTTGTCTTTGTCTTTTCAAATATATTCAGATCTAGGTATTTTAATTAAACTATTCTTTTGTCTTTTCAAACATATTCAGAGCTAGGTATTTTAATTAAACTATTCTTAAAATATACACATATGTATGTGTTTAAATTTGTGTGCTTTTTGCTGATATTTACAGTAAGAGGTACATTATCAATATTGTTTTAATTGGCATCAAAAATATTTTTCAGATCTGTATGATCACATTCGTATATAAATATTTTCTTGTAATATTAAAAAAATAAGATATTTTAAAAGCAGTTAACAAAAGAACTAAGCTAAAATTACTCTTATTATTTGCGTACATTTTAAGTAAGTCTACATTAAGATTCTATCTTAATTTAGTCGTAATTGTTTAAAAATTAGTTTTATTCTTTTTTATATTATTTCTGACAATTTGCGTAGCATTTTTTTATACACACAAATAAATGTATTTTATTTTATTATAAAAATGCCATTTATTAAACAAATTTATTAGAAAATGATGATTTTTTTCTAAAGAAACTTTAATTTTTATTCTTGAATATTTATAGTGCCCATTTGGAAGCACATATTTTTTATATAAAATATTTTTAATTAGTTTAAATAGTTATTATTGATTTATATTTGCAGCAATATTTATTATTTTTCATTTTAGATTTGTAAAATCATTGAAAACATCATTGGTGGAAAAGGAAATATCGTTAGAAAAGCTAATACATGCCCCGAGCGCTAGATCTGTAACCGTATTCGATAAATTCTTCGTGAAGTCATATTTCCCAAAAGATGTACAATGGAATAGCTTCCAGAGAATATTCTCTAAAGTGTATGAACAATACGATGCCATTCCGAGACACGTGCGTAAGGAATTCTGGGTAAAAGCTTTGAACAACCTTTTGCCAGCGTATCAGTTCGGATTCGATTCAGAAGGTAAATTGAACTTAAGTTAAAAATAATTAGTTAAGATACATAATTAAGTTTATTGAAATTATTAATAAAAAAACTACTCTTTTTCTGATATTTTTAATATTATAAGGCATATGTCAAGTATATTATTTATATTTATACATATAGTATATATTACATGTGATTCCATGACCACGGTGGCCTGGTTGGTTATGGAGTAGTTCTCGTTACCGAAAGTTTGTGAGTTCGAATCCCGTTCCATGTTCCCATTCCAAATTAATACCTCAGGTAGTTGGAGCCAGGCTATAGGTCTTCCCTGGTTTCAATCTCTAAATTGGAAGATTCAGATGGTACTGCCATCTATGAGCCAAAAGTCGTACTTTCACCTTCGTATGAGGGTGCTCTTTTCAAAAAACGGAAGAAGCTCTCTCTCTGACTTCATTCGCCTAGTCTCTTGACGGGTGGGCTTGAGGTTGCCATGTGTCATTAGAAACAACAACAAACATGTGATTGTGTTTGCAGTCAAGAGTTTCTAAAATATGGTAAATTATACTGCATTGTATCCATTAATTACAATGTATTTTGAAGGTGAAATAGTTTCTTGCAATATACCAGCAAACGACAGCTGGTTTACTTTGATAAGTTTAAAATTAGCTGTATAGCTGCGATTAATTAATATGAACGGAGATATATTTATAAATTTCATAACAAAAACTTGTTGAAACTTATGGTATAGCTTTAAAATTGGAAAATTATCTAGAGCTTAGTTAAAATTCTTCATTGCATGTGAAAATTAAAATAACTGGAAAATGTGTTTGTGGTTTTACAACAAAATGACATTTACTTTAACTCATCTTAATGCCACATAAATATATGAAAGAGTTAATAAAATGAGATTTTGTTATATTATTTATTTATAATGCTTGAACTTATCCAAAAAAAATTTTTTTTTTGATATTTTTCTAAATTGTATCAATTTATTTTATGTTAATCCGGTATACTTTTAATAATAGTTTTCGCATTGTCTCCTTTAAACACTCAAAATTTCTTAATATATATAAGCATTTATTACTTTAAAAGAAAGTTTAGTAATTTACCATTGTTTCTACTTTCCTTCTTTCAAGAAGAGGAAGAAAGTACTCAAAAAGTAAAGAAGATTGAAATTTAAAAAACAATGCAGGGAAAAAATATGGAATGAAATTATGAATTCAACTATGCGATTAAGTTAATAAAAAAGATCTTTTCGGAGAAGTAAACTTGAAACATGCAGAGACAATATCTAATATAATAAAGAGTTTTATTGGAATTAATTAACTTTATTCCACACCAAGAACATTGAGAAGTGTCTTTAATTGGAAACTAACAATATTGTAAGATTTTTCGATATCAAATGTGAATTTTTTTTTAGAATATTAGTTTATGGTGAATATGTTATGCATTAGTTTATGGGAAGATAATCCTAACCTGCAATACTAAGAAAGTCAATCGAATTTATGCTTTTAAATTTTGTAAAACATTTAGAAAAAAATTTAAATATTTTTGGTATCTTCTTTTTATTAAAATACTTATTTGCATGAATACTTTTATTAGAATATTAGGGATGTGGTAGTCTAGTTGGCTAGGGTGTCAGTCTCGCAATCGCAAGGTTGTGGGTTTGATTCTCGGCCGATTGAGGACTGTCGTGCTCACTAAAGACGACTGGAGTATAAAATATGTCGTGGTTCCAATGTCTTCCATGTTTCTATTACAAATTAATACCTGTGGGGGTGGTAGGAGCCAGGTCTTGGGTTTTCCCTGTCTTCTTATCTCTAAGTTCGAAGACCCAAATGGTGTTGCCATTTTTGAGCAAAGTCGTACTTCCACCCTCGTGAGAGGGTGCTCTGTTCAAAAACGGTATGCGCTTTTTCTTACTTTATTCATCCAGTCTCAGTCGGGCGGGCTTGTTTTCACTAAGTGTTATAAGTAACAGCAACACCTGAATACTATATTTTTTCACCTCTTTTCTTTTAAAAAAGGAAATGAATGTATAGTTCTATGTAACCCTTCTTACAATGCAAATACAAAATTTAAAGAATAAAATAAATTTCAAAATATTGTTGTTTCAAGCAGTATGCATTGCATTCATTACTTAAAATATTATTTTTACACTTAACATATTGATGTTAACTTACTGCCAGAATTGTTACATTAATATCAAAGTCACTGTCATTTTATAATAATAGAAATGGTTTATCTTGGGATGCAACAATTACTAACAAATATTAACTAACAAATGTTTAATTTATATATAAATAAGGCATTCTCTCTTTTAAGTAAAATTACACTTATGAAATATTAAAAATGTTTCATATTCTCTGCAATCACGTTTATTGCTGAAATAAAAAAGCTTAAATACTTTAAATGCAATAATTTTTTTTTCTTAGGTTTTGAACAGATTATGATTGCAGTTCAAAAGTCTATAGAAGCTATGAGCCTTGATGATTTAACGAGAACTTATCATGTCTTACAAGAAATTCTTAAAGTATTCGGTGGTTTTGACAACCCAACTTTCAACTTTGATGATAATGTGATTTCAAACATTCAAAAGCTGGAAGCAGTATTTCGGAATTACAGTCCTAAGTTGAAGCCCTTTTTTGTGGCATATCTTGATTTATTCGGTAAGAATCTTTCGCTTATTTTATTGTTTATAAAAGTATATTGTTTACATATTTTTATGTGGAGTAACATTTAATTATTAGTGATGAAATATTTATTTCGTCATTCAGAAATGATTTTTATTCATGTTTCTTTTTTTGGTCATGACTGGATGATTCGTTAGTTACAATTCTTCATACATTAACAAGCATCTTCTTTAATTTAATGAGATTCTATAATGCCATAAATCTGGGGATGCATTAAATAGTTTTCATAATAAAATTTCAATATTTGAGAATTCTTTTTGTGTTTTGAGTTTCATAAAAATTGAAAACTTTAATGAATAAGAACAGAAATATTCTGAAAGAGAATAATAAGAACAACATTTAACGGCATTTTCTGTAATTTCTTTCAGTAAAGAATAAATTCATGAAATTTAGTCATCATTGATAGAAATTGGAGAGAATATTATGAAATTACATAATGATAACTGACGATAAAAGATATAATTTATAATGCTTTTCATTTTTGGTACTATATAACTCAAAGTGAAGTGCAATATTATACAAATGAAGATCATTGAAATTCCTACTTCATTCCTTGGTTAATCCTGGGTTAATCCAGGGTTAATCCTGCCTTATTCATCAGAAGTTTAGTGGAGTTTTGAAAGGATATTACACAAACAAAAACATTGCTAAAGTTATAAATAAACGTAATATGATATTAGAAAATATAAGATGTTTTACTTTTTGTTAAAAAAAAATTCCTCTATATTTATATTGCTAACACTTTCTTTTTATTTATACTTAACTACTGCATACATTTTCTTATGAAAAGTTTTATAGAAATCCCTCTAGAGGAAGTATGTAGTCTCATACGTAAAAACAGTTATTTTAAATAATAACAGTTTACATTTAATGTATCATCATAACAAATATGCAAATAGTTTGCCTAAATAACCACAAATTAAAATTTTATCTTTACGAAACATTTTATACAAATTAATAAGTATGCTTTAATGAGAAACGCCTTTTTTGACAGGTAGTACTCTGTCTCACTTTTCATCAAGTGATTTTATGAAATTTGCGTCTGAAGTGTTGCAATTATACAAGTTGATGGAACAGTTGCAGGACGGACTTACTTACAATGCCACGCGTGTTGTTAGGGTAATAGAAGCTTATCATCAAGTACCAACTATGATGGGACTACCACTGAACTGGACAACGAACGCCACTCTTGCATTTAGTGTAAGAAGTGGGTTAAAGATGATGATGTCTGGAGACTACCCGAATGTTCAATCAAATGGATTCTTTCATCCTAGGTTTGTCATAAATAATAAATTTAAATTTATAATAAAATAATAAAATATGATTTCTATTATAAAAATAAACATTTTGCAGTGACAGGGATTAGAAGAAATTACTTGTTTCGTTTTAAAATGATTGATTTAAATCAAAAATGTATATGAAAGTCTTTGATTGCTATCCTTTAAATTTGGTAGAGACATTGATTTCTTATGTCAATAATTCAATACTTATCAAAGCAAGTTATATCCGTTGATTATGTCTAAAAAATAGCCACCCAACCTGTCTAGTGGTTAGCGTAACTGACTACGGATGGGGAGAACCTATGTTCGAATCCCGGCTCGGGCATGGATGTACTTTCTCTTCTTATGTGTTTCTTGTCCTTTCCTCTAATGATGGATGAATGTGGCCCGCCTGTAAATGGGTTTGTGGTGGTGTGACGTGGGTAATGCTCCGTGACTTGGTTCACAGGTGCCCACCTAGTAACGATAAATGAGTAGCAGTTTCCGGCCTTGTTGTGGTTAAAAAAAGGGTTAATCACTCAAGTGCCTGCCATTGGAAAAAACGTACAAAAAACCTTCTATATAGAGAAGAAAAGATTTTTGATTTTGATGAATTGTCAAGCAGGTCACCACCAACTTAAAATTCAATGGTGTAAAGATAGTGTCTTATTTCCGAACGAAAAATTCATGTCTATGGAATTTTTCTATTCTAATATTAATCAGATAAAATAGTAGCCCAAAACAATATAAAAATATTTGCTTTTTCATGCCTTAACTATTTTGTCATATCGTAAAAGGTAAGGAAGGAGGTAGTCTCGTTTCTTTAAGAGCTAAAATAACTTGCTAACAATAAAGTTTTGATTACTTTATGTTGTTGGAAATATGGATTGATATTTTAAAAATGTATTTAATAATTTTTAATTAACTCAAAATAATTTTAATAATTAACTTTGAGATTTCACTCACATGTTAAAAGTTGGCCAAATATATTAGCAACGCTAGAAAACTTTTTTATTTCGAAATAAATCCTTGTCAAAGTAAAATAGCGAACTTAATAATTGAATATACTGGTGATTATTGAAATTGCTGCTCTAAAATGTATTAATTTATTTGAATGCTAATATTGAGATCAGTATTTAAAGCTTCTAATCTAATTAATAATTTATTGCTGTAAAATACATTAATGTCTTAAGAATTTCATAAAACTCAGTCTTGCAAAGATATTCTTTTCAAATGTCTCTCTATATAAAGTTATTTTAATGATATTTCATTATTATTTCATAAAAGTTACTTTTTATACCTTTATATTTTTTACATTCTTAAATGTATTTATTTTTATTATCTTATAAATGAGTTTATTACTTCCTATGAAAATAAAACTTTGTGGTTTTGAAATAAATTAAGTGAGAGAGATGGAAAGTGTGTATGTGTGTGTGAGAGAGAGAAAAAATTTTTCTAATTGAAAAAAAAAATGAATGAAAATTATTAGTAAAGTGCTTTCTGCAAAATAGTAAAATGAAAAATTTGTCTTACAATAGTGAAGCTAGTAGACCATAGGAGTAGAATCTTCATGCTTTCGTATCGAATCTTGTTGAAGATTAAAAGTAATTGAAGCAATAAACTAAATAAACCAACTGGATCAATGGTATTGATCCTTGCTTCACAAATGGAAAATGCGAAACTTAATAAAAATTAACTAAAATTTTAGTCTTCAAATAGAAATTGACTTTAAGTTTTTTATTATATATTACTTGTTAGCAATAAAAATACGTACATTTATTATATATCTGTCAAAACTAAAGTAATTATACATATTTCTTATTATAGCATAGCTCTGACTTTCCTAAATCGTATGGTATTGGACTTTCCCACCATCACTCAAGTGGGTGTTCAAGCAAATAGCTCCGGCTATTCTTCAGTTCAATGGAATCTAAACATGGATTACTCAAAAGATAGGAAAATGATAAGCCTTCAAAAACCACAGAAATCGCAAAAACTCCTGGAATTGTTGTAAGTAAAGTACTTATAGAAATGAATTTTTTAGATTCCTTACAAAGTTATTTGTTACTGCTAACTTTATGACGTTTGTGCTTTTATATTTGCCATTCTAGAATTTATCATGTTTAGCACTTGAAGCATTTATTACATTAACTAAATTCAGTATGAATCAAGAAACACAAACTAATAAATTTTCTTTACAGCCGGAGTAACCAATTAATCAAACATGATAGATACATCGATATCCCTGATTGGGATATCGATAGACTGTCTTCTTCATGGTGCAGCCAAGATCCTGTCAGTACTTTATTTGGAGTTGAAGTCTGCTTAGACAAATCCTATCCTTTGGTCACAAAGCGATTAAAACCATGGGCTTTGATGTCTGGAAGCTGCAAATGGCTTCTATCCATTGATCCTAAAGATGAGTAAGAATAATTTTCCTTTTCAAGTCTGCTTCCACAAATAATTAAAATAAGTTTCTTTTTAAAGTTTTAGCTGAATACAGTTGAATAGCATAACATCAAGTACATATCTTTTGAAAACAACTTCGAAAGAATTTTCACTGTCACACTTTTCTGATATTTAATCATTGCAATACAATAAGCAATATAATGTGAATTGAAATGATTATGAACAATTTGTACCGCTTTTTTACCTATTGTAAATTATTTACAAGATTTTAATCTTTAAAAATTTCTTTGCGTTTTAGGAATATCAAATCTTACGATGCTGAAATATTGAAGCTGCCATCTGCAAGGTCCAATGGAATTTTATTACGATTTAATGTTTTTGGTAAGTAAGCTATAATTTTAACTATGATGAAATATGTAGAATACATGAACAATTAAAAATCTTAATTATTTTTCATATCTGGTTCTAAAATAGTTGACGTTTCATCACGTTATGATATAATACAAAATTAGTAGCTGTGTGAGTTTATTATAAAATTGTTTTATTTCCACTTATAGAATACAAATTAGTCTAATGAGAAAATTAAGAAATATCACATTATTCTAAGTCTTAGTAAGGTCAAAGAAGCTATTAAAAATTAATGCATATCATATTCTTCATTGGATGCTAATTCATATCCAATGAAGAATATGATATGCATTAATTTTATTACTTTTTATTGTGTGTTTAAAATTTATAAATATTTACTTTTTAAAATTAAAAGTACTTGTAGGCTGTAGAAGGGTTGGTAATTTTAATTTCAAGGTTAACAAGAAAGTTTTGGCCATTTTTAATGATGCAACAGAATATAACCTACAGAAAGTACAGCCTATTGTTAGTTTTCTAGGTAATCACTATCAACATCCAGTACCTTCTACCAACATGTATCCAGTTGTGTAATCTCCTTACGGTAAAACTCGGGGTTTTGGACACAACGAAAGTGGCGAGTCTTGCTGCAAGTTTACTTCATTGGTGAAGGAATTTCCTCGAAAATTTATGTCGATGGAATAGAAGAAGTAAGTGATCTGATGGTACAAGGTAAGGAAGTAAGGAGGATGCCACAAAGTCACTATATGGTATTCTTGGTCGCCAGCGTTATTGGCCAAGAACGATACACTCTTTCAATTCCAGCGTTGACTTCTTCTATTGCAATGCCAGTTGCACCAGTTTCAATTGCTGGGAATACATGTTCGCTGTGACTGTTTGGCCCGTTGATAGAAGCTCATAGTGAATCATTTGACGACTAATTCATCAGACACATAATTTTGAGTGGGAGCATAAAAAATGAATCTTCCAACCTGAAATTGTGAAAAGAATGTCGTGCCGCACGTTCATTAAAGACATATTCGGCTACTTGATGCAGCAGCTGATATGCCCATTTTGAAGTCGTAAATCAAACAACACCAAATGAGCTCCGTTATCACGACCATTTCTCTTCACTACTGTACAAGTTACGATTGATGAATGTGCACGATGGACCTGCTTATATAATGACTGATATTCCTACTCTTGATTGATCTGTATCTGAACCACGTCATACACTAATTAACATACTCCACCACGTCATGCATATTTATTCTCGCTTCATTTGAAGGCAACACGAAAACGGTGAGAACTTTCTTGTTTGTGTTAAATTTTTGATATATTGTTTATATGTAGTTGCACAGATTTAGGAATTTCGGTTGGTTTTGCTTGCATAAATGGGACATAATGAATATAATTCTTACTTTATGATTGTATTTAACGTGTATATTAAACTTACCACTGAATACGTAATTAGTACGCTAAGGAATTTTGGACTTTATGTCATTTGTGCACAATGTGTGTCATAAAAGATTTTTACTAAACACAGTATTTTTATAGTTCTGTATACAAAGGGTGGATAAATATATTTTTTTAATTTCTTGATAATTAATAAGTGAAATTATCTTATATATATTTTAAATGTGTACTAATAACAATAGAAAAATTCTAATTAATTTTTGTCCAGAAAAACAATTCTTTGTAAAAAAAATAATTAATGCTTTCTTTCAATTTATTATTACTTTTTTCAAAAAAATAAATGAATAAATAAATAAAAAAAATAAAATAAATAAATAAGCACAATAAGAAACTATTCACATTCTTTGTTATTTTGTTTTTATCACTCTAATCCTGAATATCATATAATAACTTACTTTGAATGCAGCCTCTGAAAATTTATTTGTTTTGATGAGATTAAAATTAGTTTATTTACTTCCAATAATTTCTTTATGAAATGTATAAAAATAACAGAAATTTTAAAGAAAAGACGCATTGATATTATAATGGCCTTTACTCAAAATTGTAGTTAGGCTTTCTTCTACCTTCATAACTTTAAAGGAAAACTTTAATATATAATGAGCCAAACTTACATATTGCAAAGAAGAAAACTAAAAAGTTTACACATAGAAATATATAGCTTGATAATCTCTTCAAGTAGAAATTTATAGTCCAATGTCTAAAAATTATTAAACATTGACTGTAATATTTTCTTCTTCAACAATGGATCTTAATCATGAAAAACTCTTTAATGAAATTTAGTAGTGCCATTGTGAACTTAACATTTTATGAACAGTAACATAATTTGAGGCTATATAATGTGTTTTTAGATCGCTAAATATAAGCAATCAGGTGTATATACAAAATTCTAAACAAACCTTGATGAAGAATTTAAATACTTATATCTAAATGTCCTATTTGAAAAATTGAATTTTATTTTTTGTCTGAAAACTACTTTTTCTCCTCAAATTGCAATATTTCAGATTTTATTTAATTTAACATTAAAAGGTGCACACACAATTAAATTTTGTCTTTCAGCTGATTTTTGAGGCATATATAGTGTGTTGCTATTTAAAATCAAAACAGTTTAGCTTTTCGATTTTAAATAACAACACTTCAATGATATCATTTTCAGTTTGGCTAAAAATGCACACTCAATGAAAACTAGTTTCCTTTAATAGTTAATAAATAATTTATATATGGTAATAAAGAATGTATGTACGTTTAACTAATCATAATTATCTTCGTTCTAGGTGGGGAAGGTAACCCGGAAATGTTCTTGTACTATGATAAAGACGACGAGAAAGGTGACATGAAAATAGAACTTACAGCCCCTGCTTTGCCGGATTTTGCTATTACTTTAGCAAAAAGTAGATTTTCCGAAGGCAATAAACAGACTTTCTATAGGAGTGTCTCAACTCTAAAATTAAGGAAAGACTATCAATACCAACTTATCTACAATGTAAGTACTCTCATTTTCGAATTAGAGAGAAATAAATAAATAAAATTATAGCTTTATATATTTACTTTGGTTTTATGTTATCTTTTTACTTTTTATTTTTTTATTATAAAATATAAAAATTTAAAGTTTCAGAAAATTCATGGCTACATCAAGTTTATATATTTGGAGTATTTGCTCGCATTTTTAAGTATACTATAGTTTTTACATGATTAAATATGAAACTCTAATTGTATATGTTTGTTAATATTAAATACAGAAGTATTAAATTAATATTTATTCCGTCAGTTCTTAAAATGATGATTCCATAATACCGAATCATTATAAATTTAACTCTTAATAGAAAAATAATTCTTTGTCTTATGTTAACGATTTCAATTAAGATGGAAGGACTTCCAAGTGTAACAAAAGTTTAATATTTATTAAAGCCTAATTATATAATAATGTTGTTTGCAGCAAATACTTTGTAGCATGAACACCCACTCTTTGCTTGTAGTGGGAAAATCCAATGCGTAAAATAACATGGTTTGATCATTTTTTGTCTAAGGTGCAGGGATTAATGCTGGTTATAGATTCGTAGGAATTCAAGGAGCTCCATATATTAAAATGGGCCGAGCTCCATATATTGGTGGGAGTTCTCCGGGTTTCCACATCTGCAGTATGTGTTTATAGCTCACAATCTATGAAAACTCCTCCCGGAAGGCAAATGCGCAAGGAATGCTTAAAACAGCCTTACGACATCTTCCAAATGCTAGGCTATCCACTATGTGGCATCTAAACACCGACTTCTCGGATATT
This sequence comes from Latrodectus geometricus, assembly GCA_026290005.1. Lineage (NCBI taxonomy): Eukaryota > Metazoa > Arthropoda > Arachnida > Araneae > Theridiidae > Latrodectus > Latrodectus geometricus. The sequence goes on along the minus strand of JAPDSC010081686.1, from coordinate 34,489 downwards.
AAACATAAGAAGGCTTTGCGATCTTGCTTACTTTTCAATATGATTCTCATGTTGCCCAACCTGTCTAGTGGTTATTCTACCAGATTACGGATGGGGAGGACCTGAGTTTAAATTCCGGCTCGGACATGGAAGTACTTTCTCTTTCTCTGTGTTTCATTGTCCTTTCCTGAGATAATGGATGAATGTGGCCCGCCCTATAAACGAATTTGTGGTGGTGTGACATAGGTAATGCTATTCGCTTGGTTTACAGGTGCCCACTTGATAAGGCTGAATGAGTAGTAGTTTTCGCTTTGTTGTGGCGAAGGGTTGATCACCCAAGTCCTCTCTGTTGGATAATATATATATATATATATATATATATATATATAAATGCTGCAAATCCAGCTGTCAATTTCATTATTTGATTGTGATTACAAAATATTGCTCATTTGATAATGGTCGAACATAATCAGTCCACTAACTGGCATCAGCTTAAATGTCCTCTTCGTTCGTAATCATCAACTTCTTTGCAAAAGATGATTTTAAAGCATAATAATAAACTAAGATAAATCTTATAAATTAAAATATCTTTTAAATTATATTGTATATCGCGAAACTCTATGTGACAAAAGAGAAATCAAATAAGAGCTTTGAATCAGAGAAGCTGGTTAATATTTATTAATTTATGAACGCATTTAAAATTAAATAAATTAATATAATTAAAATTGAAAATAATTTTTATACTATAATTTGACGCAAAAAAGGAAATTAAAGACAATAAATAAAGGTTGATATTATTTTTCATATTATATCTATTAAATATTGGTTATATATTTTTTTATAATACACAAGTAAGCATGGAAGATGACTTGAATTAAGAATACAAAGCTGGTTGATATTGCAACGAGGACTACATGTTGAGCAGACTGAGGACAATACGTAATTCTTACGTTTCTCTGTAAATGTCATTTTAACTGTGTCATGTTTTAAGCCATGGATTTCCGACTGTTGAGGTTTTCTTTTCAATAATCTGCTGGCTGCGTTATTATATCTCAGCAGAGCAGTAGTTGTCCAAAACATAGCGTCCTTTTATTTTCGAATCAAAATGAAACTTTTGAAATTTACCTAGTTCTTCGCTGTATTTTCCTCTAAATGATAATATTTTTGTACATGGGATATTTAAGAAGAAAAATATGTTAGCATCTATGAAGAAAATGTCCCATCTTTTAATGTATACACTAGTAATAATGATTTTTCACAATTTTTCCTGTTTAAATTAGATTTTTGATATTTATACATGAAACATTACTTTTATGAAGATTAAAATGTTTTTAATTCATTTATTAGTTAAAATAAAAATAAAAAAAATTCGTCAAGCAGCTTATTCCTTATTGTATTCATATTTTGATTTAGTTTATTTTTGCGGAATAAATAAAATAATTTTGAAAATTTGCTTAGAAAATACTATTTAAGTATGCATGGTGAAATAAACTGATTTTGTAAACAATTGAATTTCATAATTTTCTTGCTATAATTTACATAAGTCTTTTTTCAGAATAGTGATAAGACTGTGATTTTTCGTGTGATAAATCTCATGATAAATCTGATTTATAATTCTAAAAAATTGCATATGGAAATTATGTGTTTATCTTTAAGATACAGATTGATTGAGTGATCATATAGTACTCAAATAGAATTTATTATTACAAAATTATAATGAATTTAGTTAAATAAATATAATCTAGCAATTAAGGAAATTTAATGAATAAAATAATTTCTACATTCTTTTTCTGAATAATAATAAAAAAAAACAACCATACTCTAAAATTTAATGTCTATTCAGAATTACTATCAAGAGATACGCCTGAGGTGAGAATTGAACCTACAAATTGTTGAACTGATGACAAGAGTACTAATTTAATGAATTGAAGTTTATTTTTAAGAAGTGTTAATTTGTCAGTTCCTATTACAACAAAAGTTATCAACATTAACGTATCAACTGTACAAAAGAAAAAAATATGCTGTGTATATAAGAAATATAGATAGCAATACCGAATTATTATCATAAATTTTATAAACTTTTTAAATATTTTTAAATTTTAAAAAAACTAGAAATAGTTTACATTTTTAAATAATAATTCTTATCTCATAATAAAGGAAGATAACAAATTTGAAGAGCGTGAAGAGTTAGATGATGTGAACAGATCGGCAAAGAGCAAGAAAATAAATGGATTTACTCAAGAACAATTGTATTCTTTAACTACACCTTTCAATGACTACCGAATAAAGAAAGAAGTCACCAAAATAGGAGAAGCAGAGAGCAGCGAATTACATTTATCATATGAAAAGTAAGTACTGATGTTCAATAGAGTAGTGTCTGATAGTGTAAAAGAGAGTATTAATGTGTAATGAAATACTGAAAATAATCTATATCTTTCATAATACGTCAAAACTATTTATTATATTTATTCAGTGCCAGTTAACTAGTTTAATTTAGTTTAACGAAAATACTTTTATTATATTGTTACAAGTGACGTTTCTTGCTAGGTTTATTGGTTCTTGACATCTTTCCGCAATTAAATGATATCAACGACAATATTCTTTAAATTTATTATTAAAATACTTTCGATGTATTCATGAAAATAAAACGACAAATAATTTTAAATATTAGGTTGGGGAAAAAGTAATCCATTATTTTTTCGGTAGACGTCTGTAGTGATCGATATCTCGTGAGGTATCTATCAAACAATTTCAAATTTATGCTCATTGGAAAGGTGACATTTGACACTAAAATATTCTCTTGTGGTTTTTTGTTTGATTAATTCAGTTATGAGTACAAGGTTTTAAAAATGGAAGAAAACAAACAGAAAATTCGATACATTTTCGTTTTTCTCTTGTAACGACGAAAAAGATAGCCGGAGGCTAAAATTGTGAAAGGTATTTATCGTCCTATATAAGACTGTAACAACCAGTTACGTAAAATTTTGGTTACGTCGATTCCGTTCGGGTATTTTTGATGTTAGAGATGCACCTCGCATGTGGATACAGCATCGTCGAAAATGTCTATAAAATATCAAAAATGATCGAAGTTAACCGCATGTCAGCAGTTGTAACGCGCAAGACCTAAAAATCTACATGAAAGCTGTTTTATATCTTTTTACAAAGTGAACCCAAAAGAAGTTACATAAAGTTCACATAAAAATAATGGATTTCTTTTTCCCCAAACTAATATGTTAATACAAATTAAAATGATTGAAGTTTTTCCTGCGTATGTACAGGCTGCGGTGGCCTGGTTGATTAGGGTGTCCTTTGCAATATAGGAAGATAGTGAGTCCTGGCTTTGTTGAAGGTCCGTTGTGTTCCCTAAAAGGAGCTGGGTGTCGTTAATATGTAGGACATAGTCACAATGTCCTTGAAGTGAAATGCCTCTTGCGTTGGCAGGTCTTTTGTGGCTAGGTGCAGGGAAATATGCTATTGCGACAACTACTCATATGTAATGAATGTGACAAAAAATTTGATGCAGAAAATAAATTTTTTTTTTACCATTATGTGTATTTTATGATTTGTCAGATTATTTTATTAGAATAACAGTTTTATTCTCATGACAATTTTTTTAACAGTCTTATCAGCGAATTTAGCATTTTGCATTATGTACTTATTTCGAAACATTTTCATTTAATTTAAATGAGTGTTTGTAGAGGAGTAATTGATGCTCTACCATCACTGGATTTATTCTTTTTTTATTATAACTTTCTTAGAAACTACTTTATTAAACAATGAGCCATAGAACAAAAACTTTTATTAGACGTAAGATATGTTTTGCCAAATGTAGGAAATTACTAGCATTTTTGTTTCGAAAATGATTGCCATAAGAAATGTTGGATGATATGAATGCTATAATTTAATAATATCGATGATTGCTATTGTACTGTAATTTATAATTTAAAATCTTATTATCATTCAGTTATTTCTTATGAATTTAATGTTTTATTTAAATTGTTTGTTTCTCTGACATTTATAACTTGTTATTTTCATTATATTTTTCTTATTGCATAATTCATTTCACAAACAATACTCTGCGTATATTTTAATTAATTTAAATTCATTTATTAGTGAATTTTTATAACTATTAGTTAGTTAAACTATCATTGATTAATTTATTGTTTAAAATTTTATAATTACCTTTAATTTATTTTTGTGAATCCGCAATTAAATGTTTTGTACACTGTTTCTTACCTATTTTGCAATTTCTTCTTTTTCCATAATTTGTTTCATTATATTATTATTTATATGAAACGAATAAATTATTGTTTATAAAATGACTGAATTGTTTACTTTCATTCTGAATAGTTATGTTTTGACTGAATAAATTTACTTCCATTTTCATTAAAGGAATTATGCAATTAATTTTCATATTTCATTTGTAGTGGTCAAAACTTTTTTAGTTAGTGCACCAGGAAAATATAAAAATTAATTGCATAATATATTTTCAAAATTCTTAAATGTTCGTTAAGCATTTAAGAATATTGGAGTGTGTTTTTAATAAATTTTCTTATGTTATAAAATATGATTAGAAAATTTATTTAAGATTTTCAATTATAAAATTTATTATATTTTACAGAATTTTCTATATTTAATTATATGTCTTAAATATTTTTGTACTACATTTAATAATATTTAATACAATTACAGCTGAAATTTCACATATTAAAACGTTATTGTCTGATTTTCTTTAAATGTTTGTGGATTGAAATTAAATGATTAATTTTTAATTATATAAACAGAATTGCATTGGAAATGATAAATTCTTATTAAGTAGTTAAGACAGGTGCTTATAATAAATTAGAATAATAATTAATACTGATAACAAATATTTCAATAAGGACAATTATTTAACTTGGCTTTATATTAAATGATAAATTAACATGTTTTGACTTAAGAAAAGTAAAAAAATAATTTTTTTTATATTGATAAGAAATTTTAAATTATTTTTTGTTGCATTATTTATATATTTTGTGTGTATCAAGAGTTTAAATATAAACCAATAAATATCATCATATGAAAATATAAAGAAATATTTTCAGGACTGTATTAGTTAAATAGTATATATTTGATCTGTTTTAAAATTAATGCTATAAGTTTAAATAATATAAATGTATAAAATAATGGTCAATGTTATTAATATAATGAACGATGAAATAATATAAGGAAATATGATTAGATATCTCCTTAGTGATATAAATGTAACCATACAATTTGATTTTATTAAAATATTATTATAAGATGAAAAAATACATAGCATGCGTAAGTTTCATATGATACATTACTTTACATTAAAAGTGCTTTTTTGAAACAAGTTCCCCGAAAAAGGTTTCTACCCTGTTTTTTCGAAAAAATTCTAATTTTGTACAAATTTAGTATTTAACCATTAAGTACTTATTGTTTCATGATCAAAAATGAAAGAAACTAAAAGAAAATATGATTATAAAATCTAAATAATTTAATTTTTGATGAAATCATTTATATATATTTTGTTCTAAAAGTTTATCTAGATTGAATTAATATTTCATATAATGCAAAGATTTCATTTTAATAATTTTTTAATAACCGATTGAGAATATTTTAAAAATGAAAGATCAAAGTTAAAAAAATTTAGACAGCAAAATTTGTTTTAAAGTTTGTTTATTGATAATCATAAAATTGCGAGAATGCTATATTTCTTTTTTAAATTATTTTTTTAATGTATTGTTTAATAATTATTTCATAAGTTATGGAAAAAAGGCAAAATTTTGTGAAGGAGAATTCACTTAATTTACAAGTCTGCTTTCGTTAGAGAAGCTATAAAGCATGCAGTTGTGTTTGAACTGATTTTCCAGAAATATAACTATGAATATTAATTTTATACTGTTGAGAAAACAAGTATGAAAAGTTCATATTAAGTTCTTTAACCCTTATATTCAAATTTCATTAAAAGAATTTTTCAGAAATAGCAAGAAACTATTGCATAAGCTCATTATTTATACCAGACTAATGCCAAAGGATTGATTATACATTACTGAGCGTTGTTAGTACTTTTCTTAAAGTATTGAAAGCATCAAAAAATTCTTAGAATAAGGAGTAATATAAATTTAAATGTCTTAAATATTTTAAGAAATAATTTAAAACTACCAGAATTGGTTTTTCATATAATTGGTTTAAACCGTCAAAAACAAAGAAACTGTTTACTTTAAACTTTACAAATATAAATATACATATAATTTACAAGCAGAAAATATAAGCAAATAGGAGTTCCTTTCAGTAAAACCATCTTCGGTAAAAATGATGTTTTAGTTATTCATTATGAAATTTATATTATCATTTTTCATTATGAATTTTATGAAGACAGGAAAATGGTTCTATCAGCAATATTTATATTAAGCAAATTATCTTTATTTGTTGTTGTTTCTGATGACACTTGGCAACGCCAAGCCCGCTCGTCAGAGACTGGACGAATTAAGTCAGAGAGACTGCGTCTTTCGTTTTTGAATAGAACACCCTCATACGAAGGTGGATATATGACTTTTGACTAATAGATGGTAGCATCATCTGAATATTCCAATTTTGAGATTGAAACCAGAGAAGACCCATAGCCTGGCTCCAACCACCCCCAGAGGTATTAATTTGCAATGGGAACATGCAGGGCATTGCGACCCGACATATTTTACATGCCCTAGTCGCCATTAGTGATCAAGACGGATCTTTGGCTAAGCCTGGATTCGAACTCACCACCTTTTGGTAACGAGAATGATGCCCTAAGCAACCAGGCCATCACAGTCCTATCTTTGTTTATAAAAATTGGAATGCTTAAAAATCATTAAATGATAAAATATTAATAATTTACTTTTAAAAATTTTCCTAGAAAACTCTTTACTTGAAATATTCACATTCACAATTAATTAAAAAAGGTCTTGCATACAATATGAATAACTGACATGGAACTATCTATTTATGCACGCAAATTATGTTGAATTTAGTTTCTTGATTTTTATGTTTCCATTTTCATAGCTTAAAAGAAGGAAGAAAATGGCTTGTACCAATATTTCCTCCATCTGTCTGGGAAAGTGATTCAAAGGCATGGATGCGTATGCAAATCAACTGGAAAGCTCCTCGTGTCTACGCCAATTCAGAAACAAGGCAGACCGTTGGCTTTATCCGATTACCTAAATCTACAATAGAATTGGGTGCCAAGTCACTTCGAATGGAAGGCAGAGATCAGATCAATGTAAACCTGACGAAAACTGAAATGAATACAGGAAAAATGCTGGTGAGTATTGGACGTAAATATCTGCAAATTAAGAATTTGAAATTAATGTTTATATGTAACAAATGAAAGATGATTTAAATCAAGAATTTCCTAACCAATCAAATCTAGAAAAATATTCTAAAATTTAAATAATTTGTTTTACGTGAATATTTATGATAGAATTTCTAAAACTATGTCAAATGTTTTCCAGAGTAGTTGGAAGAGTCTTTCTTTACAGTAAGTTAACCTTATGCATGTTTGATACACTGGTTTATAACTTTCCTGTTTCCTTTGCGCTGAAACACTGCTTCAATAGTTGTTACTAATCTTCCAGTGACTGATGAGTTCATAAGGTGGAGATGAATGCAACTTTTATTGTTAGGAAGATTTCTTGGCTTCTTTATCTGCTAATTTTAGCTGAGCATTTGGGAATTGCCTTCACGCCTAGGGTCGTCCTACCAGGAGATGACTCTCGACGTGCTTCACCCATTCCAACCAGGGACATTCTCCTGCCACGTGGAGGCAATCAGCAGGATTTGGGAGGGCACTGTCAGTAAAACATCTAAGCGTGCTGAATATTAAACTATGTAGCTGATTTTGGGAAAAATTATACTACTTTCAATACCATGCACTTCGAAGTTTCAGTATATACAAAAAGTGAGGTTGACAAACTGCATCTCGTCGTCCGAGCATTTCACACAGATTCTATCATATTCAAATCAGGTGACTCTGGATATTCCAAACAGAAGATATTCTTATATTGGAGGTACACGATTAAGATGTATAGTTAGTAAGGCTACATGTTATCATCCATAACTAAAATTCTGTGGAATAGTACCCTTAGGAAACAATGTTAAGAGTACATTAAGCTCCATGTTCCAGGCTAATTTCCCAATAAATTTTTCCTGTCATGTTTTCGATTTAAACAAACAGGTCAGTTCAAGGAGAAAAAACGACACCACTTCAAACTGTCCTACACATTGAAATGGTGTTGTTCAGAGATTAATATAGTAATGGAAATCTGATGCCCTTTTTAAAAAATGTCTGATGAAAGTCAGATTGCTAGATAAGTCACACTCATTCAAATACATCTCATATGGTATGTATAGGTATCCAGATTATATCATCTCTATACTAAAGTAACTATCAACCACATTAAGTTGTCCTGTGGAGCATAAATCTGTAAAACCTGTGAAGCGGAATCTGTGTTAACCATCCATATAAAGTTTTTACCAAACAGCGATCACTTGATTCGAGTATTACTAAACAAGTCTCTTTCTAAATTGTGTTGTGTGCTTTGTTTTTGGAAATTATTGCAAAATGTCAACTATTTCTTGATGTGGAAACTTAGAGGTAAACCGTTCTTAATTTCTATTAATGTTTCTGTCTTATTGAAGCGGTTACTAATTCCTATCGATGACATTTTGTATGATGCTGCCATCTTTATACGCTTTTCTTTCAAACAGTCTATAATTCTGTTCAGGGAAAAATCCTCTGCACGTGTTTTCTATGTCATAGCGAATACTTCGTTCTGGCTTATCGGAAGATTTGAACTTAAAATTCTTGCCTGGTTCGTACCTCATTTACTTTTCGAAGACACTATTCGTTGTGTTGTATTTTAAACTTCATCGTATACACATTTGAATAGCTTGTAATAGCATTTTATTCCTAAAGATATGTGGGATAACACTTTAAATGAATCATTTCAGTTTTTAGATTAGAATGAAATAATGCTTTTACCTAGGATCTGAAGAATGTTCCTCATAATGATTAGAAATGTCCTTTAAAGTTATTGAAAGCAACAACGAAATTTCGTAAAATTAATGTTTTACCTTCCTCTGACTTTTGAATCTGCAAATAATTAATGACTTAGCTATAATTTCATTTTAAATATGTGCCTTAGCTCAAGGTTCATTCTCAAATTTTTAGATATTTTTAAAACTATCCTTTAACGCAGTACTAAGTCCCAACTTATACCTGATGCAATAAATTCCAACTTTCAAGGTCATCTTAATGTTTCCTTCCAGTAATTAATAAGTTAATGGATTTTTTGCTTTTAAGTACTTATATATATATGTTCATATATAAGTACTTAAAAGCAATATATATATATATATATATATATATATGGCTCAGATTTACTGAACGGTCGCTTTTGGTGCGATTTTCCAAAGTTGGAAATAAATAACATTTTCTGGCAACCCAACTGATTCTGAGTAATCACAGATGAGGGATTCCGACCAATGAATAATGGAATATTTTGTTTATTTTCAGATCTTGCTTGACCAGATTGGCGAAGTTAGCGAGATGTTTGGGAATTTTTTGAAAAAGTCGCCAAGAGTGACCGTACAGAAAATTTTTACCGCATGTATATATATAAATATTCGATCTTTCAATGGACACATTTATTGATTATCACATTAATTTTTTAATTTTAGCTGTGAACAAAATCACTAATTGTGATTAACACAGTTCACGGAAAATTTCGCTGGAAATTTCTATTTATTTGATAATGAAAGAATGATACAACATAAAATGATATTATTTTACTAGCTGCATAATGCCTTGCGAATACTCAGTGATCATTAATATGAATAACTTACAAACATTTTTGTACCAATATTGTTTGAATTAATTTTGAGTGCTTTTCAGGGATTTCTAAACTTTACCTATGACATGTGGAGCTCTGGATTGGAGAACAACATGAAAGAAATCAGAGTCATGAACCTCACAATGCCACGGAAGTCTTGGGCTGTTCATTATCAAAATGCTAAGGAAGAAAGTTTGCAGAAGTTGGAATTGGAAATCGTTAGAGCAACCATGACGCCAAAGAACTCTCGAAGGCCAGATTACGTGAGTACTAGTCTTAATTACTTAATAATCTTGTTTCATTTAATATAAATATTTGTTTTAAATCAAAATTAAATTCTTACGAATAAAAATCTTATTCTGTTTATGCAGCAAATTCTTATTCGGTGTTGAATTGAGAACAACAGCACCAAATGGAATGAAACCTATATTTACATATTAGTATTTTAATAGGGATTTAAAATAGACTATAATTGAGATATTTTTAATACAAAATGGGAATAAATTCAGTCTGTAATTAATACTATTTTGAAATCAGTGTAAGTTTATTCCTAAAAGCATTTTCATTCCGGAATTTTGTTCGTTTCAAGAATGAAGGAGGTACTTTTTCTTCTCTTTTAAAGTTATCATCTACGAATAAATTTTAAGGGTTGCAAAAAGTAGATACAATATCGAATTCTCACTTTTTTACATTTTCAAAAAAAATATTTCTTAAAAATAACTTTATTTTTAAAATATTATAAAATATTTTTTAAAAAATATTTATCATTTTTTTCAATTTTTTAAAAAAAATAACTGCTTTTGTCCACTGAAGCAAACGCGTTTATGCTTTTCAAAATATGCTGTGATTTGGAATACGTGGAAACGTATATGAAAGACTTCAATATTTTATAATTTTACAACAAGAAGGAATTTTCTATCGTTCCCCTTTTCATTCTATTTCTTTAAGTAATCTTTACATACACATTTTGTGCGTTCTAATCCATACATACATTGTAATCCATGAATCCATACATACATTTTGAGCTGACATTTTGCAGTGTAAAAAAGCATCTGCTTAGTAAAAAGGGATATATGAAAACAATCTTTTTTTCAAGAATATTTAAATTTATCTATTCATTTCTAATGTATTAATTAATTTAGACGATAAAATTAATCTCAGACGTTCATTATTAAATTAATTATTTCAACTGACTAATTATATCGAATTTTAAACTAATTCAAAACTATCGTTTTGAAATTATTAATATATAATTAATTATGTACAATTAAATTGAAATAATTAATTTTATAATGAACATTTGAAAAATTAACTTTTTTATTATTTTATTTACTCTTTTTAATAGTTTAACTTAATCACAAGTTTTTGATTTAAAGTGATTCAAAATAGCTCAAAATTATTTTTACATTATTTAGTAGGTATAAAATTGTTTTTAAATTATAACAGATAAAAACATAAAATACACTTTTCTAAATATTTAAATATGCTTCATAGACACTAATACTTAAATATGCTTCATTCTTTTAGAAGTTTAGTACGGCTTTTAACTCTACACTACTTTAAAATAGTAACACTAATCTGTATAAAAATATTTTCAAAATGCATAAAATCTCAGGAGTTTTAAGTAATTTGTGTAAAATACTTAAACTATATTGAATTGTCATACTATTGAAGTGAGCTATTGAATACGCACTATAACTTGTTATAGATAGAAACTAAATGCATGAACTTATTTGATAACGTATAGAAATGACTTACCAACTTTTTTATTAATTACTTAGTTTAGATATAGTTATATGCGGTATGCTGCAAACATTTCATTACACCTATCCCCCGATTTACACTGAAGATAGGTTCCTTAGAAAACCGTGTAAATCGAAATCGTGGATTCTTATACGTAAAACCGTGTAAATCGAAAACAATCTAAAATGTGCATAATCCAGTCATTTATTTCAACGTAAAATAAAACTAAATATATCTTAAAAACATAAAAATAACTGTCTATTTATAAAATGAAAAAAATATAAAGGTATATGCATGTAATTCATTTTACATATAGAAACGAGAAATATAAATTAAAAAATTTAACCAGAAATTTAGTTACTGTTATCACTTTTGTAGACTCTTAATCTTTTATTCTTGATTGGTATATCACTTTCATCACTAGATAGTGGTTGATGCGATTCAAGTTCGATGTTAGATGAATTAGAAACAACTTCAGATGGGTGAACCTTGATAGTGAAATCTGTCATTAAAAATTGTGTTTCGTTTTTGATCAAATATTTA
>JAPDSC010081666.1:0-27140 GCA_026290005.1 Latrodectus geometricus | reverse complement strand
CACGCACGGCAAACACGTGGGTGATTTAGTCCCCAAGAGTAGCTAATAGCAACAGAGTGGCGATTGGTTGGTTGGTTGGTTGGTTTTAATGGCGCAAGGTCCAAATAAGGACAAGCTGCGCCAGACATCTGGTTGGAAGTAATCACTTTGCTTTAGCCCAATAAAAACATAATAATATAAAATTTTAAAATAAAGTGTTTTATTAAAAGAATATGCGTATTTATAGAAATTAGAAAACTTGTGATTAAAATATTTTTAAAAGTTGATAAAATGGATAAAATTTAAAACTTGTGATTAAAATATTTCTAAAATTAGATAAAATGAATAAAATCAATAGCTTTTAAAAACGCAAACAGATTGCGATGGGGTGGTTCCCCTAACAAGTCTTGTAAAGTTAAAATATCAGTGTTAAAAAAGATGATGCGCAAATGGTTAAAATCTGGACAAACAATTAAAATATGATGCACTGTGTATGGTTCATCACACGTTTCACACCAAGGATTTAAATCACTCAAGAAGAGATGTTTATGGGTGAAACGCGTGTGACCAATACGAAGGCGAGTCAGTCTGACATCTGCGCTTCGTACAGGTAAAACATGTAATGGGGTGATAAATGAAAATATGGAATGGAGTTTGTTGCTGACTTGCATGTTCCAAGATTCCTGCCAAAGAGAATTTACAAAATGTTTTAATCCTTTTCTCACATCTATTGATGGAACTGAAGGCAGAATAGAAGTTGATGCAGACCTCGCAGCCGCATCAGCCTTCTCATTACCATCTATTCCTATGTGGCTTGGTATCCAGCAAAACAGTATCTCGAATCCAGTTCGAGAGATGGAATCAAGCAGTTTGAAAATTTTCGACACGACTGGATGGCAATTATAGTTACAATTTTTCAAAGCGTCTAAAACACTCTTACTGTCAGTATATATGCAGTATTTATGTACATCTGTAGTACTCACATACTGAAGTGCACGGTATATAGCCATGGCTTCAGCAGTGAAAATGGAGCAGGATTTGTGAAGGCTGTAACTGTAGGAGGTATTGTTAACGCTAACTCCACATCCAACGTGCCCCGCAGTTTTGGATCCATCAGTGTAGATGGGAGTGTACATACCATACTGACAGCGATGAGATGCATAAAGCTGTTGAAAAATAACAGGAGTTGTGTCTGACTTTTTATAGTTTTCAAAGGCATTGAGTACTGTAATGCGTGGGTGGAACCAAGGAGGATGTACGAAAAAGTCTATAGACTGAATCCGGACATCACATAGGTCAGATAGCAAAAGGTAGGATTTAACACGCGCGAGAAAAGGTTGAATGCTTGATGGTCTAGCATTATATAATCTCTTAAGAGCGGCATTTGGAATCGTAGAATGTAAAGGATGATGTGGTGAGGACATAATGTTTGAATAATAACTAAAAGACAGCTGCATCCGCCGCAGGTCTAATGGTAATTGTTGGCAGATTACATATAGACTCTGGACGGGTGAAGTGCGAAATGCACCTGAGCATATTCTTAAAGCAGAGTGGTGAATAGTGTCCAATCTGCGTAAAACGGAAGATCTAGCTGATCCGTAAGCAACACAACCGTAGTCAATGCGAGATAAAATTACAGAGTTGTAAATACGAAGGAGTGATGTGCGATCTGCACCCCAAGATGTATTTGAAAGCACCTTGAGGATATTGAGCAGTCGCTGACATTTCTTCCGCAGATGTAACACATGTGGAAGGAAAGTTAATTTCTTGTCGAAAATCACCCCAAGAAATTTTATCTCATTGACCACAGGGATAGGTCTACCGCTTATGTGCAGTACAGGATCATGATGGAAACTAGTTTTCCTGCAGAAATGAACACAACAGCTCTTACTCGGAGATATGCCAAGGCCATTTTGTTCACACCAAGCAGTGAGATTATTTACAGCTGTTTGCAATTGTCTTTCAATTATATTCATGTTTGATCCGTGATATGAAATTTGCAAGTCATCAACATATAAATTACTATGAACAGAAGGTGGTAATTGATGAAGTATGTTGCTGATGAAAAGGTTAAAAATGGTCACGCTTAAAACACTGCCTTGAGGAACACCCTCAGCTTGGATAAAAGTATTGGAAAATGTATTTCCAATACGCACTCTGAAAAGCCGGAGGGCTAGAAAGTTCTTTATGAACATGGGAAGATTACCCTTAAAGCCAAGATGGTACATAGTACGGAGAATGCCATAGCGCCACGTACGATCATATGCCTTCTCTATATCAAAGAAGATTGCAACAAGATGGTTTCTCCTTACAAAAGCATTTCGAATGTGGGATTCCAGAGCTATTATATTATCAATAGCGGATCGACCTTTTCGAAAGCCACTTTGATGAGGAGAGATGCAATTATTCTTCTCTAAGATGTAAGTGAGTCTAGCATTGACCATACGCTCAAAAGTTTTGCAGAGGCAACTCGTAAGAGCTATTGGACGATAACTCATTGGGTCAGAGGAATCTTTGCCCGGTTTCAAAATGGGAATCACTATCGCTTCTCTCCATGCTGTGGGATAAGCGTGTTCCGTCCAGATTCTATTAAACAATACTAGGATGTTCAATAATGAATCCGGATGTAGATGACGGAGCATTTGATAAGAGATTCCATCAGGTCCGGGACTGGTGTCATTTGCCTGATGTAAGGCAGTCTTCAATTCTGACAATCCAAACACATAATTGTACGGTAGATTGCATCGATCAGTGAAACGTAGAGGAGTCCGCTCAGCTATTCTTTTAGACCTTTGAAAAGCGGGACTATAGGAATCAGACCTGGACACACTAGCAAAGGTTTTTCCGATGACATTGGCAATGTCTACCGTTGAGGAATGCACAGCAGCTCCAGTTTTTAAAACAGGAATGGGACAATCCTGATAAATACCATTGGCTGCTTTTACCTTCCTCCACAATTGTTTGCTGGATGTCGATGATGTAATTGAAGACACGTAACGAATCCAAGATTCTCTTTGACTCTGGCGTCTTACTCTACGAGCTTGAGCTTTAGCCTTTTTAAAAGCAATAAGGTTCTCCGTAGAAGGGTATCTTCGGAAAATATTCCATTGCTTCCTTTGTTTCTTGTAATATAGTCGGCACTCTTCATTCCACCAGGGTTTTTTATGTTTGTGTGGAGTAGAAGAACTTTTTGGGATAGCTACATCCGCAGCTTTGATTATTGTGTCAGCGACATATTTAACGGCATAATCAATCACATCTCTCATAACTCTTGTTTCCGTAATCGTAGCCAATTGCTTGAAGAGTTCCCAATCGGCTCGACTGTACACGTAATTTGGTGGCCTATGGCACACATTATTACCTCCAGCCTGAGTCACGATAAGAGGGAAATGATCGCTGTTGAAAAGGTCATTTCCAACAGTGAAATTCAGCAACGGCAGAAGTGACGGAGAACAAATAGCTAAGTCAAGAGAGTGAAATGTCCTTGTAGGTTCGTGGAAATAAGTCTTCTCGTCGGTATTTAGCAGACAGAGAGAGTTATCAGATATGAACTGCTCAATCTGACGACCGCGAGAATTCGTATCATCACTACCCCATAAAGGACTATGGCCGTTAAAATCGCCCAACAATAAAAATGGAGCTGGGAGTTGATCAGCTAAGTCATTTAGTTCCTCTGCTTGAATGATGTCATTGGGTGGTAAATAAAGGCTACAGATTGTTATTAGACAAGTGGTATGAATTTGGATAGCAACAGCCTGCAGTGCAGTGCGCAGCTGGTGTGCTGTACTAGGGCATCTGTTGGATGTGAATATACAAACTCCACCACTGGCAGCGGCATTACCATCATAATCTTTTCTGTAGCATTTAAATCCACGTATTTTAGATGCAATAGTGGGCTTCAGGAATGTTTCCTGGAGAGCCACACATATAGGATTGTAGTAAGAGATGATGGATTTGACATCATCAATTCGAGGCCGGAAACTACGACAATTCCATGAAACAAAGGAAGTCATTTATGGAATATAAACACTAACCATTATCACTGTTACTGATTGTCATCTCAGATGAATCATCTAGGCTGAAATCATCATCTGAGGGATGCAGTTTAACAGTGTCTGCATCCAAAGCATGAAGGGCTTTTTTTGAAGTTAGGGAAGGGATGCGATGTCCTTCCTTGGAGAGTTTTAATTTTCTGGCTTTTAGGGCTTTTGATTTGGCGGACATTTTGGTAAAAGTGGGTATAGGCTTGTTAGATTTCTTAATCTGTGAGGGCAAACAAACAGTAGGACATGAGATTGTTTCTGTTTGGGTACTACAAGATCGAGTAACCTTTTTAGCCGCAGCAGCATAGCTAACACCAGCTACTGGAGTCCGCGAAGTTACTAAGCGTCGAGCCTCTGGATATGATATTTTATTTGTGATTTTAAGTGTCGTGATTTCTTTTTCCAGTTGCCAAACGGGACAAGATCGAGAGTAAGAAGCGTGAGCCCCTTTGCAATTTACACACACTTCTTTGGCTTCGCAGGTAAGGCTGTCATGGCCAACGTCAGAACAACGGGCGCAAGTAAGTTTACCTCGGCAAGCCATTTTAGAATGCCCAAAACGTTGACACTGGAAACATCTTAGAGGACTTGGGATGAAAGGCCGAACAGAACACCTCATATATGCCACTTTAATATGTTGTGGCAAGTCTGGTGTTGCGAAAGTCAAAATGAGATGCTTTGTGGGCAATACAATGCCATCTCGCATGATTGTGATTCGCTTGACAGCACAGACATTTTGGTCTTGGAGGTTTTCTAATATTTCTTCTGTAGGCGTATGATATAAGTCCTCTGCAGAGATCACACCTCGTGAGAAATTTAAATTTCCATGAGGTTCGACGCTAACAGCTATGTCAGCTATTGTCTTCAAGTTTTTCATCATGATAGACTGCTGTTCGGATGCAGTTTCTATTAACAGAACACCAGATCTTAGTTTTTTGATTGATTTGACTTCACCCACATTTGAAGTAATACCCTTTTCAATGAGAAAAGGTGAAACAGACTCAAAAGATCCACCAATTTTTGTGACAATGTAAAATTTTGCTTTGCAATTATTCATTTGTTGCTCCCGAGGGAGTGAGGAGAAAGTTTTTTTTTCCATGTAGGATTATACAAAATTCGGGGACCGACGGCACCACCCACCACGGAGTCCTACAAGGGGATGCAAGTCAACTGCACCAGTGCTAGTCAATCCCTATACGATCACAGTACATCCCTGAAGTGGTCTCCACCCTTAACGAGTCACTCAGTAGATGTACCGATCACTTGATCCATAAAGCCGATTGATGTGCTGAGGACCACAACACACCTCCCGTTTACCTGAAGCAGAGGCCAAAGTAATGTGTTGGTCTCTGGGGGCCTCAATTACCAGGACCCTCCTTTCCAGGGACACGGGTCTCCACGCACGGCAAACACGTGGGTGATTTAGTCCCCAAGAGTAGCTATTAGCAACAGATTGGCGAAAGCTGCTCAAGGGGAGCCCTCAACCTCGTAAGAGGCAACCACAATGAGGGAGAAAAGGAAGAAAAAGCAGTAGCGAGGAGAAGAGAAGAAAAGAAAGAAGAGGACAGATCACTGGGGTACCTCGGGATTGTGACACCCGTGTTTACTTAAAGAAAGTAAACCCCCTGAGGGGTTGGATGCTATGAGATCGAGCATCATACAATCTCTTTAATGCAGGTTTGGTTTGGTTTGGTTTTGTGGCGCAAGGTCCAAAAAGGACAAGCTGCGCCAAAAATTAAGCTTTAAAAAAATTGATAGATTTAAGGGAAAACCCAAACTCAACATTAAAAATTTAAAACACAAAAATAATTGTATATATTATCTTTAAAATCGAAATAAGTATAAGTATATAAAATACATAAAATTTAAATAAAATGAAGGAAACCAATTTCCCTTAAAAAGGAAAAAAGGTTTCGGTGGGGTGACTCCCCCACTAAATCATGCATGGTTAAAAGGTCAGTGAAAAAGAATTTAAAACGGTAAAAGTTAAAAACAGGACATGAAATTAAAATATGAGTAACTGTATATGGTTCATCACACGTTTCACACCAAGGATTTAATTCACTTAAAAACAAATGTCTGTGTGTGAAACGTGTGTGTCCGATACGAAGGCGAGTTAAAATAACATCTGCCCTTCGTAGCGGTAAAACAGACAATGAGGTGACGGATGAGAAGATGGAATGTAATTTGTTGATAACCTGCAAATTCCATGATTCATGCCATAGGGAATATATAAATGTTTTGACACCCTTTCTCACATCAGAGAGCGGAACTGATGGTAAAATTTGACCTGAAGCAGCTTTTGCAGCTGCATCCGCTCTCTCATTTCCATCAAGACCTACGTGACTTGGTATCCAACAAAATAAAATTTTGTAACCCTTGCCAGCAAGGGATTCCAATACTCTGAAAACTCTTGACACAACAGGATGACAATTAAAACTATTGCCTCTCAATGCTTCCAAAACACTCATGCTGTCAGTATATATACAAAATTGTCGATAATCATCTGTATTCACCTGCTGAAGAGCGTAGTAAATTGCCGTTGCTTCAGCAGTGAAGATGGAGCAGGACGGATGTAGGCTGTAACTAAAAGATGTATTATTAATAAAAATGCCACAGCCCACATGTCCTGCTGATTTCGATCCATCGGTGATGTTGTTGTTGTTGTTGGGTTGGGTTTTATGGCGCAAGGTCCAAAATTGGACAAGCTGCGCCAAAACAAAATTTAATATTGCATTTATTTATTTTTATTTACCCATACAACATTAAAATCTTAAAAAACAAAAAATTTTTGTAAAAAGTATTATTAAAATCAATTTTTATTTAACATTTAATATAAAAGAAAATAAATTTATAAATATATTTATGCAAAAACATAAAGTTAACCATTAAATAAAGTTTAAAAAACCTATTGCCCTTAAAAAGGCAAATAGGTTTCTGTGGGGGGGTTCCCCCAACAAATCAAATAATGTTAAAAAATCAGTTTTAAAAAAATGTAAACGTTCTTTGTTAAAATCTTTACATGAAATTAAAATATGATTTATTGAATATGGCTCATCACACGTCTCACACCAAGGATTCAATTCACTGAGAAACAAATGTCTGTGTGTGAAACGTGTGTGTCCGATACGAAGGCGAGTTAAACGAACATCGGCACTTCGTAACGGTAAAACTAATGAAGGGATGACGTATGGAAATATGGCACGTAGTTTGTTGCAGACCTGCATATTCCAGTACTCCTGCCAAAGAGAAACAACAAAGTTTTTAACAACCTTTCTCACATCAGTAAGAGGAACAGATGGATGATGTACAGCCGATGCAGATTTAGCAGCTGCATCAGCCTTATCATTGCCCTCCAGACCTACGTGACTTGGGATCCAACAGAATATAATATCATATCCCTTGCCAGCAAGGGAATCTACAGTTTGGAAAATTTTGGACACAACAGGATGATTATTTGTGTTTGAATTTTTCAACGCTTCTATAACACTCAAGCTGTCAGTGTATACGCAAATTTTATAGTAATTTTCTGTATTCACGAGCTGAAGCGCTTGGTATATTGCCACAGCTTCAGCAGTAAAGATGGAGCAGGACGTATGGAGGTTGTAGCCGTAACTCCTATTATTGAAGAAAATGCCACAACCAACATGTCCTGCAGTTTTTGATCCATCCGTGAATACAGGCGTATAAGAAGAATACTGACAGCGATGTGAATAAAAAAGCTGTTGAAAAATCGTAGGAGTTGTGTCCGATTTCCGAAACTGAACAAAGTTATTAATTATAGATATCTGTGGATCAAACCAAGGTGGATGTAAAAGCAAGTCCGTTTTAATAAAACGGACACCACATAGGTCTGTCAAGGAAAGATCACTTTTAATACGAGTGAGAAAAGGTTGGATGCTATGAGAGCGAGCATCATACAATCTCTTTAATGCAGGAGTAAAAGCCAAGGAACGTAAAGGATGTTGACAGTCAGACATGACCTTTGCGTAATAATTGAGAGACAGCTGCATCCGTCTCAGGTCCAAAGGCAATTGTTGGCATATTGCATAAAGACTCTGGACGGGTGATGTGCGGAATGCGCCTGAACAGACTCTCAAAGCAGAGTGATGCACAGTGTCCAATCTGCGTAAAACTGAAGATCTAGCAGATCCATACACAACACTACCGTAGTCAATACGAGATAAAATGAGTGCTTGATAGACTCGAAGGAGTGACAAGCGATCAGCACCCCAAGATGTATTTGAAAGCACCTTGAGGATATTAAGCGATCGCTCGCACTTCTTCCGCAAATATAAAACATGCGGAAGAAAAGTCAACTTTCGGTCAAACAAAACACCAAGAAATTTGATCTCTTTGACTACCGGTATTTGTGTGTTGTTTAGTATGATAACAGGATCATTGTGAAGGCTAGTCTTCCTGCAGAAATGGACACAGCAGCTCTTGCTAGGAGATAGTGTGAAGCCATTCTCTGCACACCATGCAGCTATTTTATTAACAGATGTCTGTAGTTGTCTCTCAATTAAACGCGTGTTTGATCCTTGGCAAGATATTTGCAGGTCATCCACATACATAGTGCCATGAATTGAAGGTGATAAAAGATGAAGGATGTGAGTAATGTATAAATTAAAAATAGTGACACTTAAAATCGAGCCTTGGGGTACACCCTCGGCTTGAATAAAAGTATTGGATGTAGAGCTTCCAATACGAACTTTAAAAATACGGGAGCGTAGGAAATTCTGCAGGAATATCGGGAGATTACCCCGAAAGCCAAAATCATATAATTTACGGAGAATACCGTATCGCCACGTACGGTCGTATGCCTTCTCGATGTCGAAGAAGATGGAAACCAGATGGTTTCTCCGCACGAATGCGTTGCGGATTTGGGTTTCCAAATAAGTTATGTTATCTAGAGTGGATCTCCCTTTACGGAAGCCACTCTGATTTACATGTATACATTTATTTTCTTCTAAGACATATACGAGACGGGCGTTGACCATACGTTCAAGAGTCTTACAAAGGCAACTCGTCAGAGCTATAGGTCTGTAATTTGAAGGTTCTGAAGGATCCTTACCAGGCTTTAGGACCGGAATAACTATTGCTTCATTCCAAAGACATGGAAATTCATTTTCAGTCCAGATCCTATTGAACAAAATCAATAAGTTCAATAGGGAGTCTGGACTTAAATGTTGAAGCATCAGATAGCTAATTCCATCAGGTCCTGGACTGGTATTATTGGCCTGCTGTAAAGCTTTCTTCAATTCTAACATCCGAAATTTGCAGTTGTAGGGTAAGGCTTGTCCAAGGTTGAAACAAATTGGTGTTCGCTCAGCACGACTCTTAATCCTTAAAAACAAAGGACTGTAAGAGTCGGAGCTTGAGATACTAGCAAAACTTTCACCAAGGACGTTAGCTATTTCCTTCGGAGAAGAATGTATAGCAGCTCCGGTTTTTAAAATGGGAATGGGAAATTCCCTGTAAATTCCATTGGCTGCTTTTACTCTTCTCCACAACTGCATACTGGATGTTGAAGATGTTATCGAAGAAACATAGCAGGACCAGGATTCCTTCTTACTTCTACGACGAGCTCTACGAGCTAATGCTTTTGCTCTCTTGAAGGCAATAAGATTCTCCGTTGTGGGGTATCTCCTAAACAACCCCCATAACTTCCTCTGTTTCTTGTAAGTATTTTGACATTCTTTATTCCACCATGGTTTACACCGCCTGTGTGTTTTGGAGGAACTCTTAGGGATTGCAGTATCAGCTGCACATATAATAATCTCAGTGACCTTTTGAACGGCCTCATTTATATTTTGGATCATGACCATTGTAGAATCAACAACTGCCAAATGTGTAAACAGCGTCCAATCTGCCCGACTGTACACGTAAGTAGGTACACGTTGCTGCACACTACTACCTCCAGTCTGGGAGATGACGAGTGGGAAATGATCGCTGTTATAGAGATCGTTCCCCACAAACAAATTTAACAATGGCAGAAGTGAAGGAGAACAAATGGCCAGATCAAGCGATTGAAATGTTCTTGTGGGTATGTGGAAGTATGTATTCTCGTCGGTATTCATCAGACAGAGGTTATTATCAGAAATAAATTTCTCTATCTGACGACCACGAGAATTAATATCAACACTTCCCCACAAAGTATTATGGCCATTGAAGTCACCGAGTAACAAAAATGGACTGGGCAGCTGATCAACTAAATCATCAAGTTCCTCTTGGTGGATGACATCATGTGGTGGCAAATACAAACTACAGACTGTAATCAAGCATGATGTGTGAATTCTCACAGCTACAGCCTGTAGTGTAGTATTTAATGGATGGACAGTGCTGGGGAAATTATTAGATGTTAATATACAAACACCTCCAGACACTGCACCATCGTCACCACAGTCTTTTCTAAAGCATTGAAACCCACGCAGAGTAATTTTATTTGTAGACTTCAGGAAAGTTTCCTGAAGAGCTACAACTGCGGGGTTATAGTCTGACATTAAAGACTTGATGTCATCAAGATGTGATCGCAAACCATGGCAGTTCCATGAAACAAAGGAAGTTATTGTTTAATTTGAAAAGCTCCTCTCCCGGAGCTTGAAGGCATGTCATCTGACATCTCCTCGAACGAAATGTCATCGTCCGAGGGATGTAATGAAACAGTGTCAGCCTCCAGGGATAAGGCTTTACGGGTGGATATGGAGGGTCTAATAGAACCCTCCTTCGAAGATTTTAATTTCATAGCCTTTAATGATTTTGATTTGTAAGAAGGAGCTTTTCTGACAATAGGAGATTTAGGTGGTTTTGGCTTTTGTGTATTTTTCACTGTGGGTAATCTAACAAGGGGAAGCGACATAGAATCAGTTTGTGTGCTAATAGATCTGGTGACTTTTGTTGCGGCTGCGTAGCTTACTCCTGCTTTAGGGCAGCGAGAGGTAACTTGTCGTCTTGCCTCTGGGTATGAACAATTAGTTGTGACTTTTAACGTGGTGATTTCTTTCTCCAATACCCATTGTGGACAACTTCGAGAATAGGAGGGGTGATCGCCGTGACAGTTCACACACGCCTCCTTCGCTGTGCAGGTCGAGCTATCGTGGCCAACTGCTGCGCAACGAGCGCAAGTCAGTTTGCCTCTGCAAGCATTCCTCGAGTGTCCGAAGCGTTGGCATTGGAAACATCGCAAAGGATTTGGTATGTACGGCCGGACGGGCAAATTCATATAGGCAGCTTTTACAGATTGTGGAAGGTCTGGCGTCGCAAAAGTCAGAATGAGATGTTTAGTATTAATAAACTTCCCATCCCTTCTGACTGTAATGCGCTCAACAGCACAGACCTTCTGATTTAGTAAATTCTCCAGAATTTCATCCGTCGGCGTAAAAAGCAAATCTCTTGCGGATATGACACCACGAGAAAAGTTCAAACTACCGTGAGGCGACACCGTTACCTCAATATTAGCAAGATGCGTCATTTTTATTAAAATGGCTGCCTGAGTAGCATTGGCAACCTCAATTTGTAAATCACCAGATCGCACTTTTCTAATGTTTTTTACTTCCCCTACAGTGCCCGATATTCCTTTTTCTATGAGAAAGGGGGAAACATTTTCAAAATTACCCTCCTTTCTTTTGATTATAAAGAATTTACAATTTAAGTTTTCAAATTGTTGCTCCCGTGGGAGAAAAGATTTTGTTTTATTTTCCATTTATTTAGATTAAAATTTCGGGATCTGACCGCACCACCCACCACGGAGTCCTACAAGGGGATGCAGACCAGCTGCACCAGTGCTAGCCAGATCCTATACGCTCACAGTACATCCCTGTGATAGCCTCCACCCTTAACGAGTCATCCAGCAGATGTACCGATCGCTTGATCCATAAAGCCGATTGATGTGCTGAGGACCACAACACACCTCCCGTTTACCTGAAGCAGAGGCCAAAGTAATGTGTTGGTCTCTGGGGGCCTCAATTACCAGGACCCTCCTTTCCAGGGACACGGGTCTCCACGCACGGCAAACACGTGGGTGATTTAGTCCCCAAGAGTAGCTAATAGCATCAGAGCGG
Source organism: Latrodectus geometricus (assembly GCA_026290005.1). NCBI lineage: Eukaryota > Metazoa > Arthropoda > Arachnida > Araneae > Theridiidae > Latrodectus > Latrodectus geometricus. The sequence goes on along the minus strand of JAPDSC010081666.1, from coordinate 15,058 downwards.
CGACAGCTGCTCAAGGGGAGCCCTCAACCTCATGAGAGGCAACCACAATGAGGGAGAAAAGGAAGAGAAAGCAGAAGGGAAGACAAGAGAAGAAAAGAAAGAAGAGGAAAGATCACTGGGGTACCTCGGGATTGTGACACCCGTGTTTACTTAAAGAAAGTAAACCCCCTGAGGGGGATCCATCGGTGAATACAGGTTTGTATGACTCATACTGACAGCGATGAGAAGAAAATAGCTGTTGAAAGACAATAGGTGTTGTGTCAGATTTTCCGTATTGAGCAAAGGAATAAATAAAATCAAGTGTCGGAAAATACCAAGGCGGATGAGTAAAGTGATTAGATGATTCAATCCGCAATTCACGTAGATTAGACAAAGACAAATATGACTTTATTCGTGTGAGAAAAGGTGGGATGCTCAATGGACGAGCACCGTATAGTCTTTTAATAGAGGCATTTGGAACCATGGAACGTAATGGATGATGAGGGGTCGACATAACTTTAGCATAATAATTGAGAGACAGCTGCATTCGTCGCAGGTCTAGTGGTAATTGATGGCATATTACATATAGACTCTGGACGGGAGATGTGCGAAATGCGCCAGAACATATTCTCAAGGCAGAGTGATGGACAGTGTCCAATCTGCGTAAGACAGAAGACCTAGCAGATCCATACACAACACATCCGTAGTCAATGCGGGATAATATCAGAGATTGATAAACCCGAAGGAGTGACGAGCGATCTGCACCCCAAGATGTATTGGATAACACCTTGAGGATATTAAGCGATCGCTCACATTTCTTCCGCAAATGTAAAACATGCGGAAGAAAGGTCAATTTTCTGTCGAAAATCACTCCCAGGAATTTTACCTCATTGACCACAGGTATTGGCGTATTGTTGATGTAAATTATTGGATCATTATGCTGGCTTGTCTTCCTGCAGAAGTGGACACAACTACTCTTGCCAGGAGATAAAGTATGGCCATTTTCAGCACACCATGCAGCTAATTTATTTACAGCAGTTTGTAATTGTCTCTCAATTAATCGCATATTGGACCCCTGACATGATATTTGCAGGTCGTCAACAAACAAAGTACTTTTAATTGATGGAGGTAAATGGACCTGGACTGGTGTTATTGGCCTGTTTCAATGCTTTCTCCAGTTCCAACATCCGAAATTCGCTGTTATAAGGTAAAGCTTGCCCATGGTTGAAACGAATTGGTGTTTTTTCAGCATGACTCTTAATCCTTAAAAACGAAGGACTGTAAGAGTCAGTACTTGAGACACTACAAAAGGTTTCACCAAGGACATTAGCGATTTCCTGAGGAGAAGAGTGTATAGCATTCCTGGTTTTTAGAACAGGAATAGAGAATTCCCTATAAATACCATTGGCTGCTTTCACTCTTCTCCATAACTGCTTACTGGATGTGGAAGATGTTATTGAAGAAAGATAACGAGACCAAGATTCCCTCTGACTTCGACGACGAGCTCTGCGAGCTAATGCTTTTGCTCTCTTAAAAGCAATAAGATTCTCCGTTGTGGGGTACCTCCGAAATAACCCCCATAACTTCCTTTGTTTTTTATAAGTTTCTCTGCATTCAACGTTCCACCACGGTTTGCAACGCCTTTTTAAAGTAGAAGAACTTTTGGGTATTGCTGTATCAGCTGCACTTATAATTGTTTCAGTGACTTTATGAACGGCTTCGTCAATAACATCGATCATTACCATTTCATCATCAACGACTGCCAATTGTGTGAATACTGTCCAATCTGCCCGACTGTACACGTAAGTAGGTACACGTTGTTGCACACTACTACCTCCAGTCTGGGAGATGACAAGAGGAAAATGATCGCTATTGTGCAGATCATTTCCTACTGTTAAATTCAACAATGGCAGAAGTGAAGCAGAACAAATGGCCAGATCGAGAGAATGAAATGTTCTAGTGGGTGTGTGGAAATATGTTTTCTCGTCGGTATTGATCAGACAGAGGCAATTATCAGAAATAAATTGCTCTATCTGACGACCGCGAAAATTAGTATCATCACTTCCCCACAGAGAATTATGTCCGTTAAAGTCACCTACTAACAGAAACGGTGTAGGCAGCTGATCAACTAATTTATCAAGTTCTTCTTGGCGGATGACATCATGTGGTGGTAAATACAAACTACAGACTGTAATCAAACAAGTTGTGTTAATTCTAACAGCTACAGCCTGTAGAGTTGTATTGATTGGATGGACAGTGCTGGGAAAATTATTGGACGTTAATTTACAAACACCTCCAGACACTGCACCATCGTCACCACAGTCTTTCCTAAAGCATTTAAACCCCCGCAGAGTAATGTCGTTTGTAGACTTCAGGAAAGTTTCCTGAAGAGCTACGACTGCGGGGTTATGGTCTGACATTAAAGAGTTGATGTCATCAAGATGGGAACGCAAACCATGGCAGTTCCATGAAACAAAGGAAGTTATTATTTAATTTGAAAAGCTCCTATCCCGGAGCTGGAAGGCATATCATCTGACATCTCCTCGAACGATATGTCATCGTCCGAGGGATGGAGAGAAACTGCGTCAGCTACAAGGGTTTGGTTTGTTTGGGTTTACTGGCACAAGGTCCAAAAGAGGACATGCTGCGCCAAGACAAAATTTTTTTTTTTATTTTTTTTTTTTATTTTTTATTTTCTTATTATTACTTATTTAAAAAACCCAAACAACATTAAAATATATTAAAAAACAAAAATCTATGTATATAATATAATTAAAATTACAAAGTGTATAAAATATTTTAAAATGTAAAAAAATTAAATGTAATGTAAGAAACCTATTGCTTTTAAAAAGGCAAATAGATTTCTGTGGGGTGGATCCCCCAGTAAATCAGACATAGTTAAAATATCACTTTTAAAAAACTGTAAACGATGATGGTTAAAATAATGACATGAAATTAAAATATGAGAAACAGTATATGGTTCATCACACGTTTCACACCATGGATTTAATTCACTCAAAAACAAATGTCTATGTGTGAAACGTGTGTGTCCGATACGAAGGCGAGTTAATCTAACATCTGCTCTTCGTAACGGTAAAACTGATGATGGAATGAGGTATGGGAAAATGGCACGTAATTTATTGGAGACCTGCATACTCCATGACTCCTGCCAGAGAGATTTTACAAATGTTTTAACAACCCTTCTCACGTCGAAAAGAGGGACAGATGAATGAAGAACAGACGATGCAGCTTTAGCAGCTGCATCCGCCTTTTCATTTCCCTCTAGACCTACATGACCTGGGACCCAACAGAAAATGATGTCATAACCCTTGCCAGCAAGGGAATCCAATGCTCCAAAAATCTTGGTCACAACAGGATGACAATAATTTGAATTTCTCAACGCTTCTAATACACTCAAACTGTCAGTATAGAGGCAAAGTTTATGACAATTTCCTGTATTCACAAGCTGAAGGGCTTGATAAATAGCCGTAGCTTCAGCTGTAAAGATGGAGCAGGACGTATGGAGGCTGTAACCATGTCAGCTACAAGGGAGTAGGCTTTACGGGTGGATAAGGAGGACTTAGAAATGCCCTCTTTTGAAGATTTAAGTTTGTAAGCCTTCATGGCTTTTGATTTTGCCATTGGAACTTTTCTTTTAATAGTATCTAAATTGGAGGTTTTTGTTTTGGTAATCAGACTTTGGGGTAATGACTGAGAAGTTATTTCTGGATCTGTTTGTGTGCTACTGGATTTACATACTTTCCTGGCAGCGGTTGCATAACTTACTCCAGCTTGTGGAGTTCGTGAAGTAACTATTTTTCTGGCCTCAGGGTAAGAAATTTTTTGGTTAATCTTAACCGTGGCTATTTCTTTTTCGAGTATCCAATTTGGACAACTTCGAGATTAGGAGGGGTGGTCACCATGACTGTTGACACACTTCTCCTTCGCATTGCAGTTCAAACTATCATGGCCAACCACCACGCATCTAGCGCAGGTGAGTTTGCCCCTGCAAGCGTTCTTCGAGTGTCCGAAACGCTGGCACTGAAAACATCTCAGTGGGTTTGGAATGTATGGCCTGACGGGTAGATTCATGTATGCTGCTTTAATATATTTTGGTAGGTCCGGGGTCGCAAAAGTCAGAATGAGATGTTTAGTTTCAATTAACTTTCCATCCCTTCTGACTTGAATGCGTTTAACCTCACAGACCTTTTGATGTTGCAGATTTTCTAGAATCTCCGCCGTCGGCGTATTCAACAAATCCCTAGCTGAGATGACGCTACGTGAAAAAATTAAGAATATTATGAGGCACAACAGTCACTTCTAAATTTGCAAAATATTGCATATTTGCAATAATGGCTGCTTGGGTATGTGATGCAACCTCCACCAATAAATCACCAGAGCAATTTCTGGATATTTTTAACCTCTCCGACTGCTGCCGATATTCCCTTTGAAATCAGAAAAGGAGAAACACATGAAATAGTGCTCTCTTTTCTTTTAATTATATAAAATTTAGCAATAACATTTTTCAAAACTTGCTCCCGCGGGAGAAAAGATAAATTTGAAGTATCCATAATAATTATATAAAATTTCGGGACCTGACCGCACCACCCACCACCGAGTCCAACAAGGGGATGCAGACCAGCTGCATCAGTGCTAGCCAGATCCTATACGCTCTCAGTACATCCCTGTGATGGCCTCCACCCTTAACGAGTCATTCAGCAGATGTACCGATCGCTTGATCCATAAAGCCGATTGATGTGCTGAGGACCACAACACACCTCCCGTTTACCTGAAGCAGAGGCCAAAGTAATGTGTTGGTCTCTGGGGGCCTCAATTACCAGGACCCTCTTTTCCAGGGACACGGGTCTCCACGCACGGCAAACACGTGGGTGATTTAGTCCCCAACAGTAGCTAATAACAACAGAGCGGCAACAGCTACTCATGGGGAGCCCTCAACCTCGTAAGAGGCAACCACAATGAGGGAGAAAAGGAAGGAAAAGCAGAAGGGAAGAGGAGAGAAGAAAAGAAAGCAGAGGACAGATCACTGGGGTACCTCGGGTTGTTGTTGGGTTGGGTTTATGGCGCAAAGTCCAATAAGGACAAGCTGCGCCAAAAATTATATTTAATTAAAACCTTGTTAAAAACCCGAACTCAACGTTAAAATGTTAAAATACAAAAAATAAGTGTATATTGAATGATTAAAATCTAAAGTATAATTGGTAAAATGAAAGTAAAAATAAAATTCATAAAAGTGAAGTGAAACTATTTAAATAAAATAAATAAAACCAATTGCCTTTAAAAAGGCAGAAAGGTTTCTGTGGGGTGGCTCCCCCACTAAATCATACATAGTTAAAATGTCTGTTTTAAAGAATATAAAACGATATAGGCTAAAATCTTTACATGAAATTAAAATATGGAAGACAGTATATGGTACACCACACGTTTCACACCATGGATTCAATTCATTGAGAAACAAATGTCTGTGTGTGAAACGTGTGTGTCCGATACGAAGGCGAGTCAATCTGACATCTGCTCTTCGCATCGGTAAAACTGATAATGGGATGAAATATGGAAATATGGCACATAATTTATTAGTGACCTGCATACTCCATAACTCCTGCCAGAGAGAGTTAACAAATATTTTAACAACCTTTCTCACATCAGTAAGAGGGACAGATGGATGATATGCAGCCGATGCAGATTTAGCAGCTGCATCAGCTTTATCATTGCCCTCCAGACCTACATGACTTGGGATCCAACAGAATTTAATATCAAATCCCTTGCCAGCAAGGGAGTCTACAGTCTGGAAAATTTTGGACACAACAGGATGATTATATTTATTCGAATTTTTCAACGCTTCTATAACACTCAAGCTGTCAGTGTATACACAAATTTTATAGTAGTTTTCTGTATTCACGAGCTGAAGCGCTTGGTATATTGCCATAGCTTCAGCAGTAAATATGGAGCAGGACATGTGAAGGTTGTAGCCGTAACTCGTATTATTAAAGAAAATGCCACAACCGACATGTCCTGCAATTTTTGATCCATCCGTGAATACAGGCGTATAAGAAGAATACTGACAGCGGTGTGAACAAAAAAGCTGTTGAAAAATCGTAGGAGTTGTGTCCGATTTCCGAAACTGAGCAAAAGTATTAATTATGGATATCTGTGGATCAAACCAAGGTGGATGTAAAAGTAAGTCCGTTTTAATGAAACGGACACCACATAGGTCTGTCAAGGAAAGATGACTTTTAATACGAGTGAGAAAAGGTTGGATGCTATAAGAACGAGCATCATACAATCTCTTTAATTCAGGAGTAAAAGCCAAGGAACGTAGAGGGTGTTGTCGGTCAGACATGACCTTTGCGTAGTAATTGAGAGACAGCTGCATTCGTCTCAGGTCTAAAGGCAATTGCTGACAAATCGCGTAAAGACTCTGGACGGGTGATGTGCGGAATGCGCCTGAACATATTCTCAAAGCAGAGTGATGTAAAGTATCCAATCTGCGTAAGACAGAAGACCTAGCAGATCCATAGACAACACATCCATAGTCAATACGAGACAAAATGATTGATTGATAGACACGAAGCAGTGACAAGCGATCAGCACCCCAAGATGTATTTGACAATACCTTGAGGATATTAAGCGATCGCTCACACTTCTTCCGCAGATGTAAAACATGCGGAAGAAAGGTCAGTTTTCGGTCAAATATCACACCAAGAAATTTGATCTCGTTGACTACAGGTATTGAAGTGTTGTTCAATTTGATAACAGGATCGTTATGAATGCTGGTCTTTTTGCAGAAATGGACACAACTGCTCTTGCTAGGAGATAATGTGAAGAAATTTTCTGCACACCATGCAGCTATTTTATTAACAGATGTTTGTAATTGCCTCTCAATTAATCGCATGTTGGATCCTTGGCAAGATATTTGCAGGTCATCTACATACATTGTGCCATATACAGAAGATGATAAAAGATGAAGAATATGACTTATGAATAAATTAAAAAGTGTTGGACTTAAAATAGAGCCTTGGGGAACACCCTCGGCTTGAATAAAAGTATTGGAAAGAAGGTGTCCAATACGAACTTTAAAAACTCGGGAGCGTAAGAAATTCTGTAGGAACATCGGGAGCTTACCCCTAAAGCCAAAATCATATAAAGTACGGAGAATACCATATCGCCACGTACGGTCGTATGCCTTCTCGATGTCAAAGAAAATGGAGACCAGATGGTTTCTCCGCACAAAAGCGTTGCGGATTTAAGTCTCCAAATATGTAATATTATCAAGAGTGGTTGTTGTTGTTGTTGTTGGTTGGGTTTTGTGTCGCAAGGTCCAAAAAGGACAAGCTGCGCCAAAAATTAAGCTTTAAAGAAAATTGATAGATTCTAGGCAAAACCCAAACTCAACATTAAAAATTTAAAACACAAAAATAATTGTATATATTAACTTTAAAATCGAAATCAGTATAAGTATATAAAATTCATAAAATTTAAATAAAATGAAGGAAACCAATTTCCCTTAAAAAGGAAAAAAAGTTTCGGTGGGGTGACTCCCCCACTAAATCATGCATGGTTAAAATGTCAGTGAAAAAGAATTTAAAACGGTAAGAGTTAAAAACAGGACATGAGGTTAAAATATGATTGACAGTATATGGTACATCACACGTTTCACACCATGGATTCAATTCATTTAGAAACAAATGTCTGTGTGTGAAACGTGTTTGTCCGATACGAAGGCGAGTTAAAATAACATTTGCTCTTCGTAGCGGTAAAACAGATAATGAGATGACGTATGGGAAGATAGTATGTAATTTGTTGACAACCTGCAAATTCCATGATTCCTGCCAAAGAGAATAAATGAATGTTTTGACACCCTTTCTCACATCAGAGAGCGGAACTGATGGTAAAATTTGACCTGATGCAGCCTTTGCAGCTGCATCCGCCTTCTCATTTCCATCAAGACCTACGTGACTTGGTACCCAACAAAATAAAATTTGGTAACCCTTGCCAGCAAGGGATTCCAATACTCTGAAAATCTTAGACACAACAGGATGACAATTAAAACTATTGCCTCTCAAAGCTTCCAAAACACTCAAGCTGTCAGTATATATACAAAATTGACGATCGTCACCTGTATTCACCTGCTGAAGAGCGTAGTAAATTGCTGTTGCTTCAGCAGTGAAGATGGAGCAGGACGGATGTAGGCTGTAGCTGAAAGATGTATTATTCATGATAATTCCACAGCCCACATGTCCTGCTGATTTTGAACCATCTGTGAATACAGGTGTATATGACTGATACTGACAGCGATGAGAATAGAATAGCTGTTGAAAGACAATAGGAGTTGTGTCAGATTTTGCATATTGAGTAAAGGAATAAATAAAATCAAGTGTTGGGTTATACCAAGGCGGATAAGCAAAATAATTTGGTGATACAATCCGCAAATCACGTAGATCAGATAAAGACAAATATGACTTTATTCGTGTGAGAAAAGGTGGGATGCTCATTGGACGAGCATCGTAAAGTCTTTTAATGGAGGCATTTGGAACCATGTTACTACTTTAGCGTAGTAATTGAGAGACAGCTGCATTCGTCGCAGGTCTAGTGGCAATTGATGACATATTACATATAGACTCTGGACGGGTGATGTGCGAAATGTACCTGAACATATTCTCAAGGCAGAGTGATGAACAGTGTCCAATCTGCGTAAGACGGAAGACCTTGCAGATCCATACACAACACATCCGTAGTCAATTCGGTATAAAATGAGTGATTGATAAACCCGAAGGAGTGAGGAGCGATCTGCACCCCAAGATGTATTTGATAACACCTTGAGGATATTAAGCGATCGCTCACACCTCTTCCGCAAATTTAAAACATGCGGAAGAAAGGTCAATTTTCTGTCGAAAATCACTCCCAGGAATTTTACCTCATTGACTACAGGTATTGGTGTATTGTTGATGTGAATCACTGGATCATTATGCAGGCTTGTCTTCCTGCAGAAGTGGACACAGTTACTCTTGCCAGGAGATACAGAAAGGCCATTTTCAGCACACCATGCAGCTAATTTATTTACAGCAGTTTGTAATTGTCTCTCAATTAATCGCATATTGGACCCCTGACATGATATTTGCAGGTCGTCAACAAACAAAGTACTTTGAATTGATGAAGGTAGGTGATGGAGCATGCTACTGATGAATAAACTAAAAAGTGTGACGCTTAAAATTGAACCCTGAGGAACACCCTCAGATTGATTAAAAGTATTGGAAAAAGTTCTTCCAATACGTATTTTAAAAATACGGGAGCGTAAAAAATTCTGGAGGAATATCGGCAGATTACCCCGAAAGCCAAAATCATAAATCCTACGGAGAATTCCATAACGCCACGTACGGTCATAAGCCTTCTCTATGTCGAAGAAAATGGAAACGAGATGATTCTTCCGCACAAAGGCATTGCAGATCTGCGTTTCCAGGTATGTAATATTATCAAGAGTGGATCTTCCTTTACGGAATCCACTCTGATTAATATGAATACAGTTATTCTTTTCTAAGACATATACGAGACGGGCATTGACCATACGTTCGAGAGTCTTACATGCGCAACTCGTCAGAGCTATAGGTCGATAATTCAAAGGATTAGAAGGATCTTTACCAGTCTTTAGGATCGGAATCACTATTGCTTCTCTCCAAAGGGTTGGAAATTCATTTTCAGTCCAGATCCTATTGAACAAATATAATAAGTTCAATAGGGAGACTGGACTTAAATTTTGAAGCATGAGAGAGCTGATTCCATCAGGTCCTGGACTGGTGTTATTAGTCTGCTGTAATGCGTTCTTCAATTCTGACATCCGAAATTCACAGTTGTAAGGTAAGGCTTGTCCCTGAGTGAAACGAATTGGATTTCGCTCAGCACGACTCTTAATCCTTAAAAACGAAGGACTGTAAGAGTCAGTGCTTGAGACATTAGCAAAAGTTTCACCAAGGACATTAGCGATTTCCCTAGGAGAAGAATGTATAGCAGCTCCGGTTTTTAATATGGAAATGGAAAATTCCTTATAAATTCCATTGGCTGCTTTTACTCTTCTCCACAACTGTTTACTGGATGTAGAAGATGTTATGGAAGAAACATAGCGAGACCAAGATTCCTTCTGACTTTGACGACGAGCTCTGCGAGCCAATGCTTTTGCTCTCTTAAAGGCAATTAAATTCTCCGTTGTGGGGTATCTCCGGAATAACCCCCATAACTTCCTTTGTGTTTTATAAGTGTTTTGACATTCGTTATTCCACCATGGTTTGCAACGCCTTTTTATTATAGAAGAACTTTTAGGAATAGCAGTATCAGCTGCACCCATAATTGTTTCGGTGACTTTTTGAACGGCATTATCAATATTTTCGATCAAAACCATTGTATCATCGATGACTGCCAATTGCGTATATAAAGGCCAATCTGCCCGACTGTACACGTAAGTAGGTAGACGTTGTCCTACTCTGCTACCTCCAGTCTGGGAGATGACAAGAGGGAAATGATCGCTGTTATATAGATCATTTCCCACTGTTAAGTTTAACAATGGCAGGAGTGATGGAGTACAAATGGCGAGATCGAGAGAATGAAAAGTTCTTGTGGGTGTGTGGAAATATGTTTTCTCGTCGGTATTTATCAGACAGAGACAGATATCAGAAATAAACTGCTCTATCTGACGACCGCGAGAATTCGTATCACTACTTCCCCACAAAGAATTATGTCCGTTAAAGTCACCTACTAGCAAAGTTGGAGCGGGCAGCTGATTAATTAAATTGTCAAGTTCTTCTTGGCGGATGACATCATGTGGTGGCAAATATAAACTACAGACTGTAATAAAGCATGTTGTATGTATTCTTATAGCTACAGCCTGCAGAGTAGTATTTAATGGATGGACAGTGCTGGGGTAGTTATTGGATGTTAATATACAAACACCTCCAGACATTGCACCATTGTCACCACAGTATTTTCTAAAGCAGTTAAACTCACGCATAGAAATGTTAATGGAGGACTTCAGGAAAGTTTCCTGAAGTGAAACACATGCGGGGTTATAAGCTGTTATTATAGACTTGATGTCATCAAGATGTGAACGCAAACCATGGCAGTTCCATGAAACAAAGGAAGTTATTGTTTAATTTGAAAAGCTCCTCTCCCGGAGCTGGAAGGCATGTCATCTAACATTTCCTCGAACGATATGTCATCGTCCGAGGGATGTAGAGAAACAGCGTCAGCCTCCAGGGATAATGCTCTACGGGTGGATAAAGAGGGTCTAAGGGAACCCTCCCTTGAAGATTTTAATTTGAAAGCCTTTAAGGCTTTCGATTTATAAGTAGGAGCTTTTTTTATTGTCGGAGATTTCGATATCTTTGGCTTTGTTGTAGTTTTTATAGTGGGTAATCTAATAGGGGGAGGAGATGTTACATCTGTTTGTGTACTAATCGATCTGGTGACTTTTTTCACAGCAGTTGCATAGCTTACTCCTAATTTAGGGCAGCGAGAGGTAACTTGACGTCTTGCCTCAGGGTAGGAGCAATTAGTCGTGATCTTTAATGTGGTGATTTCTTTTTCAAGTACCCATATTGGACAACTTCGAGAATAGGAGGGGTGATCGCCGTGACAATTCACGCACGCCTCCTTTGCTGTGCAGGTCGAGCTATCGTGGCCAACTGCTGCGCAACGAGCGCAAGTCAGTTTGCCTCTGCAAGCATTTCTCGAGTGTCCGAATCGTCGGCACTGAAAACACCGCAAGGGATTTGGTATGTAAGGCCGGACGGTCAAATTCAGATATTCAGCTTTTACAGACTGCGGAAGGTCTGGTGTCGCAAAAGTCAGAATGAGATGTTTAGTATTTATAAACTGCCCATCTCTTCTGACTGTAATGCGTTCAACAGCGCAGACCTTCTGATCTTGTAAATTTTCCAGAATTTCGTCCGTCGGCGTGAACAGCAAATCTCTGGCGGATATAACACCACAAGAAAAGTTCAAACTACCATGTGGCGACACCGTTACCTCTATATTGGCAAGTAATTTCATTTTACTTATAATGGCTGCCTGAGTAGCATTTGCAACCTCAATCAGTAGATCACCAGATCGTACTTTTCTAATATTTTTAACTTCCCCTACAGTTGCCGATATTTCTTTTGCTATTAGAAAGGGGGATACATTTTCAAAGTTCCCCTCTTTCCTTTTCATAATATAATGCTTGCAATTTAATTGTTTCAACTGTTGCTCCCGTGTTAGAAAAGATTTGTTTTTATTCTCCATTTAAATTTGATTAAAATTTCGGGACCTGACCGCACCACCCACCACCGAGTCCAACAAGGGGATGCAGACCAGCTGCACCAGTGCTAGCCAGATCCTATACGCTCACAGTACATCCCTGTGATGGCCTCCACCCTTAACGAGTCATCCAGCAGATGTATCGATCGCTTGATCCATAAAGCCGATTGATGTGCTGAGGACCACAACACACCTCCCGTTTACCTGAAGCTGAGGCCAAAGTAATGTGTTGGTCTCTGGGGGCCTCAATTACCAGGACCCTCCTTTCCAGGGACACGGGTCTCCACGCACGGCAAACACGTAGGTGATTTAGTCCCCAAGAGAAGCTAATAGCAACAGAGTGGCGAAAGCTACTCAAGGAGCGTCCTCAACCTCATCAGAGGCAACCACAATGAGGGAGAAAAGGAAAGGAAAGCAGAAGAGTAGAGGAGAGAAGAAAAGAAAGAAGAGGACTGATCACTGGGGTACCTCGGGATTGTGACACCCGTGTTTACTTAAAGAAAGTAAACCCTCTGAGGGGACGTTGGCACTGAAAACATCTCAAGGTTGTTGTTGTTGTTGGTTGGGTTTTATGGCGCAAGGTCCAAAAAGGACAAGCTGCGCCAAAATTAAAATTTAGAAAAGCAAAACCCAAGCTCAACTTTAAAAGATTTCAAAAAACAAAAATATTTGTATAAATTTTAATTAAAATTGTTATAAATAATGAAATACAAAAAAGATTTAAATAAAATGAATAAAACCAATGGCCTTTAAGAATGCAAAAAGGTTGGGGTGGGGTGGCTCCCCCACTAAATCACACAAAGTTAAAATGTCAGACTGTAAAAATATAAAACGGTATACGTTAAAATCAGAACATGAAATTAAAATGTGATGAATAGTATATGGTACACCACACGTTTCACACCATGGATTCAATTCATTTAGAAACAAATGTCTGTGTGTGAAACGTGTGTGTCCGATACGAAGGCGAGTCAATCTAACATCTGCTCTTCGTATCGGTAAAACTGATGATGGAATGAAAGATGGGAATATGGCACATAATTTATTAGTGACCTGCATACTCCATAACTCCTGCCAGAGTGAGTTAACAAATGTTTTAACAACCTTTCTCACGTCGAATAGAGGGACAGATGAATGGAGACGGGATGATGCAGCTTTAGCAGCTGCATCAGCCATTTCATTTCCCTCTAGACCTACATGACCTGGGATCCAACAGAAAAGAATGTCAAAACCCTTGCCAGCAAGGGAATCCAATGCTCCAAAAATCTTGAACACAACTGGATGACAATTATTATAGTTTTTCAACGCTTCTAAAACACTCAAACTGTCAGTATAAATACAGATTTTATTAAATTGCTCTGTATTCACAAGCTGAAGGGCTTGGTGGATAGCCGTAGCTTCAGCGGTAAAGACCGAGCAGGACGTATGGAGGCTGTAACCATAACTGGTATTAGCGTAAAATACGCCACAGCCAACATGTCCTGCAGTTTTTGATCCATCCGTGAATACAGGCGTGTACGATGAATACTGACAGCGATGATATAGATATAGCTGTTGAAAAACTGTTGAAGTTGTGTCCAATTTTGTAAATTGAGCAAATGGATTAATAATATTTATCTGTGGATCATACCATGGAGGAAGTGAATGGAAGTCCGTTTTAATAAAACGTACATCAAGTAGGTTTGTTAAATGGAGTTGATCTTTAGTTCGAGTGAGAAAAGGTTGGATGCTATAGATACGAGCATCATATAATCTCTTCAGAGCAGGAGAAATTTCCAAGGATCGTAAAGGATGATGTCGATCAGACATAACCTTAGCGTAATAATTGAGAGACAGCTGCATTCGTCTCAGGTCTAAAGGCAATTGATGACAAATGGCATAAAGACTCTGGACGAGTGATGTGTGGAATGCGTCTGAACATATTCTCAAAGCAGAGTGATGTACAGTATCCAATCTGCGTAAGACAGAAGACCTAGCAGATCCATAAACAACACATCCGTAGTCAATACGAGACAAAATTATTGATTGATAGACACGAAGTAGTGACAAGCGATCAGCACCCCAAGATGTATTTGATAATACCTTGAGGATATTAAGTGATCGCTCGCACTTCTTCCGCAAATGTAAAACATGCGGAAGAAAAGTCAACTTTCGGTCGAATGTCAAACCAAGAAATTTAATCTCGTTGACTACAGGTATTGTAGTGTTGTTCAGATGAATAACAGGATCGCTGTGAAGACTGGTCTTCTTGCAAAAATGGACACAGCAGCTCTTGCGAGGAGATAGTTTAAAGCCATTCTCAGCACACCATGCAGCTATTTTATTAACAGATGTTTGTAGTTGCCTCTCAATTAAACGCATGTTCGATCCTTGGCATGATATTTGCAGGTCGTCCACATACATAGTGCCATATACTGAAGGTGATAGAAGATGAAGAATATGACTTATGAATAAATTAAAAAGTGTTGGACTTAAAATAGAGCCTTGGGGAACACCCTCGGCTTGAATAAAAGTATTGGACAAAAGGTGACCAATACGTACTTTAAAAACACGGGAGCGTAAGAAATTCTGTAGGAATATCGGAAGATTACCCCGAAAGCCAAAATCATATAAACAACGGAGAACACCGTATCGCCATGTACGGTCGTATGCCTTCTCGATGTCGAAGAAGATGGAAACCAGATGATTTCTCCGCACAAAAGCGTTGCGGATTTGGGTTTCCAAGTAAGTAATGTTATCAAGAGTGGATCTTCCTTTACGGAAACCACTCTGATTGACA
>JAPDSC010081662.1:64540-79568 GCA_026290005.1 Latrodectus geometricus | reverse complement strand
ATATATATATATATATATATATATATATATATATATATATATATATAATTATATCAAATATATATATCAAAATTGATTGAAATCGACAGTGATGCATAAAATCATATAAAAGTACTTAAACATACTCAGAAACTTTGAAACTGGTGTACCGAGAAAAGATCATGGGATTAAAGTTTAATTTAATACTCATAATTATACAGAAGCGATTCACTTGAGTTCAAAACTAAGACAAATAACAAATACAGTGTTTACAACTAAACAAATTACAGTGCTACCTCAATAGCGCGTTAAACTTTTACCTGCTAAATACATGCTTCAGATGATCTGGAATCCAGTTAATTATGCATCTGATACCCTTAGATAGATATAACCTCAAATCACTCCCAAATTATGCACAAATTGACACATTGGTATTTGGTACTTCATCTCGCCTCAAACCGTCTCTAACTAGAGCAGGTCCGGGGAGCAGTTAGCCATAAAAGAAACTGAACATGACGTAGAAAGTCTTTTACAACTCCAACTGTATGCGAACGAGCATTATTTTGGTGAAAAATTTCTTCTGGAAGACAATTAAAAAAAAAAAAAAAGATCTCAAAGAAAGTGGAAGAATATCTTTGACTTGACTTGTTACGTTTACTGACGCAGGGGCTTATTACGGTACTATGTACCACAACTAGAGTGAACTGGCTAATATAGGCTATGCCCCAAAGACTATTACTCCTGCTGTTCGGGCAATTTGTCGCGCAAAAGTGCTGCAGGAAATATACCATTCATCAGGGTGGGTGCCTCCACACCAGTATGTGGTTAGCATATGCTCCAAAATAAACCACAATTCATCAATAAACACCACGTTTTGCCAATTTGTGACATTCAATGTCGCTTTGGTTTGGTACCACTGTAGATGGTTTGGTACCACTGTAGATGTTGCGGTGTTAAATGCAATATATGAAACGGACGCTTTGAAAACAAAAAATACTCACTTTCGCAAGGCGTCTAAAAAGGGTTTGTCGACTACTGAGACCACTAGATTTGTTATATCATGGCACTACGGTATTTACGAGCGCTTTCCGCATGATCCTATGAAATTCTTACCTAGTCGTCATCCTGGTCATCCCAAATCTGGTACACCCCACATGGGTGACACCTCTAGAGCACTGTTTCCAACATGCTTTTAAGGTACACTCTGAACGATAGACCTGGCTAGCAACATGATGTGTCCTCCTGCCTGTGGTTTCAAGCCGATGATGAGAATCCTCTCAAATTGGGTTAACTGTGCGAAATGTCTTCTCACACGTCACGCTGACATTCTTCACTTACTAAAGTCATCCTATCTTCGACATGTGACGATCCCATGCCAAAGATAATCTGAATCTCCTACAATGTGATGGTTTATGTATGGTCCACTTCCTGATTTTAGGTCCCAAAAACCTGTGCGGTTTTGCGTTTTCGTATCAAACTTTGATCATTTGCATATAGTATCTCACTGTATTCATTTGCAAAGTTTCTTTCTTCTACTTCTGTTAATTCTCTATCCATTATTTTAAAGTTCTTGTGTGTATTTTAATGTTTTACATAGCTGTAACAACATTGAATCAAAATATTGAAAGCAAATGACTTCGTATAAAAAAGTAGAATTGTCCGAAAATAAATTAGTAATTTCATATAAAAAGTGCTACAAATTTTGTTTTATTCCGAAAATGAATGAATGATACTACGCCATTTTACATTTTATGATTCCCAAATCATTGAATCATGAAATTATTAGCTCCCACTCCGTGGCTTAGAATATAGGAAATATATTGGTGCAACAACATAGCACTTCACTTATTACAAAGAAGGAAACGAAGGATCTTAAAGGAAAACATGCAATAAATACGAATTATATCATATTGCTTATGTAATTATAATTTAAAATTTTTATTTTGCAGTTTAAAATAATTGTCTTTAAATGGGAATTGCATGCATTATAACTAGTTGAATTTTCTGATCTTCATTTTGATAAGCAGAATAGACAAGTATACATTTCTATTATCTTTAACAATAAATGTGTTTAATATTTAGATTGTCCGTGCTAATTTCACTGATGACAAATGGTGCATATTTATAGTATCGAAAATAATGCAAGGTATTTTGGATTCTATGAAGAACTAAATTATGTTAACTAACTTCCTAAAAATACACAATTTATAATGCAACAAATTTATAATATATTAATAATAACGTATAATGTAATCAGTAAGACAGATTATTCATTATGATTATGATTATTATACATTATGTTCATTTTAAACATTATGAACATTTTACATTCTGATCATTTTAAAGAAGAAATAAATCATTTAACATTTTAGTGAATAAAAAACAACTTTATATTTTTACATAAATATTTTAAATATAACATAATTTTTTAAGGGACAACATGAAGATAGTAAATGTTCAAACTAAAATTTTCGTAACAGTACTTAAATTAACTATCGCGATGATACGTGAATGAATTATCAGTATATTTTAACTAAATATTAATTTAACCCTCTTGAAAATTAATATTTAATATAATATGTATGAAAAACAATGAAATAATTATATATAAGTAAATATTTAAAATAGTCACAATTTTTAATCAATTTTTTCAAATAAATCAATTTTCTCTTGTAAATAAGTTTTTCATTCAATAATTGATGCTGAAAATTGGTCGCGCAATTTAATTAAGTTGAAGAAAACTTTTACTCTTTTTACACATTTTCCATAATGCCAAATTTTAATTTTAGAAAAATAAAGTAGATTTATAAAAAAGTGCGCATTTTAAACACCCAAGTTAATTAATTTAAATATTCAAATATTACATCCAAATATACTCATAGAATTCAAAACAAAAAAATATATCTAACAAAAATATTCTCAAAGTAGAAACAGGTTAATTAATTTAAAGCACAGATTTAAAAAAAAAAAACAAAATTTACTGGAAAAATTTCTTTTAAAATAAATTAAATTGTTTTTCAATACGTATAGAACCATATAAATTAATTTTAAGCTTTTTGTAAAGTTCATTTTAAAATTTTAATGTAATGATCAATGTGTAAAACAATTAAATATTTACTATTTCATATTTAACAAGATTAATTCGTTTCTCCAAATAAATTTTAACAATAGTTGTGAGTTCAATAAACTTAATTTAAATGGTTTAATTCATAGTTTTTTCTCTAACGTTAAATATACAAAAAAATTGGGGGTTAAATGTGGTTACATTCTAGATTTTAATTAATTAATTTTTTTAAATGAAGAATACAATGAATATATATACAGAGATATAATGAAGAATACAATGAATATATATATACAGTGAATGTATAACCTACTTAAATTTATTTAACCTAAGTACTTCATTACGACAGGAAATATTTCTAAATAAAATTCTAAGTTTTATAATGTTTTCTGCAATTATTGTGGTAAAATATGTGAATAACCATATTCGAAACTTGTTCATCTTTTTTCCATTGACTTACAGATGAAACACTAATGGAAAGTGATTATGACTCATTCTGAATATTAAAAGTATGAAAAATTAAATCTTCTATGTTAAATCAAATCAACATTTTTCATATGTGAAAAGGTGTGCCATGAAATTTCTAGTGACTCCTGAAACGCTGTGCTCCCTAATATAAACAACAGGCAATATAAAACACACACTTCTTTTGGTTTGAATATTTTATTTGTATAATAGTAATATAACGTGAAATATGCGTAGAACTGCTCAAAGTTCCTAGAACCAGGTTAGCAAATCCAAATCTTTTAGCATTGATGTTTGCATGTTATAAGTGGGGAACAAAACAATTTGCACCGATTTTTTTGTTGCCAATTGATTTATTGTGACACATCAAAGTTTTGTAGAAGTTTTTAACCCTTCTTTGCATAATGGTGGAAATTTCCATCATAACCTATAATGCCCAAGAATTATAAAAAAAGAACAAGTTCACTTTAAGTTGATCGTGTTTTGATACCTTTTTAATGTCCATTGCATAAAAAGAAACATAGCTATCAAAAATAAACAAGTGTGATTATCAGTGAAACGAGCTTAAAGTTGTCTCATTCCGCTGTTTGTTGTAGTTGCAATAAGCGTATGATTTGGCTTATAATTTTGTTTTATTATATTAAAGTTTCTATCGCTAAAAAATTGAAAATGAGTGGAAGAAAGGTTTGTAACACGTGTTTCTGTTATTTTCCTCTTTTATTTTTATTTAGTACTAAGCTAATGATCTGACTTTGGATGATGATGGAAATTTTTAGCATATTGTTTTTTGCTAAATTTATACTATAAATATATACTAAAATTTTTTTTAAACATTTTTCCTTTAATTTTGAACATGAATTATATCAACTTGATTTATTTCACCAATAAAGAAAAAATCATGCAAAGAAGGGTTAAATCAAGCGAAGGATTATAACTGATTGCGCTAATTTAAAAGCCTTCATTCTTTTAAAGGTGTATGAAAGTTTGTTAAATATGTTTCTCAATTAATCAAGGAATATTGAATATTTAAATGTCAAACGCGTTTTGGAAGATTTTCAATCTAAACAGCAAAATATTCGTCTAATACAATTGAAGTAATGAGTTGAATTCGAAAAAAGTGAAATAGATTAATCTATCTTTTGTTCTCTATTCATGCTTGTCAAAGTAATTTGATTGAGAATTTTTTTAGCTTCCCAGATTACTACACTTTAATAAGGATTATTACCCTAAATTATCTTTCATAGAGCAAAATAAAAAGATGTTTAAAGACATCTTGCAATAGTTTTAAGAGCTAATCAGTTAAAAATCTACAAGTTAATAATTGCAATATAATTTATTTTAGGAAATAATTCCATGTTATTTATAGTAAATTCAAAGTTACTATGAAACAGGTGCCTTAATAGGGGTGTTGAAATATTTAAATTAATCAAATCATATGGGAAATAGTACAAAAATTTAAAGCAACCATTTTAGTCTCACGGGAATAATATAATTTGATACAAATATTAGTCGATATATTTTAGCCGAAGCAAGATTATTTTTTAAAAAGTTTGATTTTTAAAATTGAAAGGAGAAAGATAATTCAATTTCATACACATCTAAGCTTATTTTGCAGATTGTTTTTATTAAAACAACCACAATAATTCAAATTTTACTCTCAACTTGATAAAACAATTGATATCAGTTATATTAAACAATTTTTAAAATTATATTCACGGAATCATAGGTTTATTATTCAAAATTGTATTTTTTGAGCATCCGATTTCAACAAATTAAATATTAATGCTGCCTAAGATTAGCACTATTTAAATATTTCACATTTATTGTCTCACTTCATATCTTTCTTGCAATTAATGAAAGTAAATGATTTTTGAAAATAATATTTTAACTAATTTATTTGTGTAAAATAACTAATCGGGAGGCTAAAAAGTGGAGAAAAAAGTATGTAAAGTAATACATATAAATATTTTATTTAAAATTTTATGTATATGAGTTCATATGCTAAAATTGGGTAATTTATTTTTTAATAAGTTGGAAAAATGGGTGGATATATGGACTATCTTAAAATTAAATTTTTATCAGAATTGTTGTTAGCTGTTTTTTTTTTGTATTCATTACTTTGTCTAACATTAATTTTATTTCTTGTTAACAGCCAGTTATTGTCCCTTATTCGACTTTTACTTTTGAAAATTAATAGCAATGAAATTTAAATGCTCGAATCATTTATTTCATTGAAAAAATTTTAACATATGTAAATCACTAAAAGTAATTAAACTTGATCATAGACTTCACTTACATTGCAAACTTTCAATACAAAGACATCTATAGTTTAATAAATGCATAGATAAGAAGCAATAAACAAACCAATGGAATTGTCTAGAAATATGAAATATCTTCGCAATGTTCAATCTTAAAAGAAGAATTTTCCATCTACATCACCTAGTATTTATGCAAAAAATATCAGATAATATTGCATATTTACTTCATGATTTTTGAGAAGCAGGCTATAGATACAAATTGTTTAAAAAACAGAATTTGTTTATAGCCAATATGCATAAATACGAGCTTTCTTTCCAAAAACCCAATGATCAAAACAAAACCTTCGTTTATACATTTCTGTTAACAAACTTTTGTACAATTTGTACTGATAATAAGAAAATTATCTTCAATATATGAATTAAATTATTCATTAAAATAGTTTACGCTTTGATTATAGAAAACGTTTATCATTGAGCTGCGTTATCAACTTCTTCAACTATACCAATTATTTAGAGCATAGTTAAAAAAAAAAGCCAGTGTAAAAGACAGTTATTTATATTTCAATTTAATTTGGGCATTGAAACTTAAATTTGTGAGACTTCAAAAGATATGCATTCAAGGATAGCTTTTGGGTATTTACTGCTGAAAAATGTTTTAAACATCTCCTTTATTTATTTATTTTTGTTAAATTTAAATGTTTAGCAGCGGAATTTCTACATTATTTAACAGAATTCAATATGCCATTTGAAAAATATAGAATCAATTTTATTTCAAAGCTACATCCAAAAAAAACTTTAAACAAGATTTTTAATTAACTGCTTTCAAAAACGTCAGCAATTTCATTAATATTGAAATACGAGTAACAGCGAATAAGAAAGTGTGCAAAAATGGCATTGTGAAGCTGCAGTGTCAGTGATCACGTCTAACATCATTTTGTTATTCAGTGTCTGTCTATTTACCCATATATTTATTTTTTATCCTCAAAACATATATCAAAATGAAAATTAATTTTACAAGTTAATAAATTTATTTTAAGAGCTTAATAAAACATTTATTAGCAATAATGATTATTAACTTCCACATTACCAAAAAATATTAATAAAAAATTTGCTTAAAAGTATTAAATTTAAACTGAAAAATGAAACCTTTGATTTCTTTTGTCTTGAGGAGTTTAAAAGCTCATTTTTACGATATTTAATTTGAAACATTTTTTTTGTAATTTGTGGATTGTCCCCAATGTATATGAGACTTTTATCTTTTATTGCCGTAGCATTAGTAAATTCCAAAATAGTATAAAATAACATCATATTTTCAATTCCGTATTAATTTAATTCATTAAAGATTTTATTTTATATTGTACTTGAATACATAAATGTGGTAAAATTTATAAATTTGATATTATATTTTCCTTAAAATTATCTGAAATTTTCTTCATTGTATATTTTAAAATGATTTCAATAAATGCTGTAATTTATTAATGTAATGCATCAAATAAACCATTATCAATTGCTTTAAAAAGTATTTAAATTATTATTTTTCTGATTTAGCAGCTTATATCTGTTATTTTACATTACTATAGATGTTTTTACAAACATATTTTTCTCTGTTATATCATTAAAAATATTATTTTTTTAATGAATACACATTATTTTTAATTTCAAATTTTCTTGATAACAATCTTAGATATATAAGAGTGCAAAGTTGACATCAAATCATTAAGATATTTTTCAATACGTTTGGTTTTTAAAAGGAGTCTATTAACACTTCTATCTACTGCATCGTAAAAAAATATTATAATGTATTCTATGTTTATAATATTTTTAACAATGCAAGTACATTCCCAAGTGTATATCAAAAAATTTATACTTTGAAGAAATTTTAAAAAGTGACGTTTTTACAATTTTGTTTTGAAATTTACAAAATTTTGAAAATTAATATTGTTTTCTCCGATTTTTACATTTTTTATTATTTAAATTAAAATGTATTTTAGATGTTTTGAATAAAATGTCTGTAAATTATTGCATTAATTTTATTATAAGGATTACTTAATCACTAAGTTCTAAAATAAACAAAACAATTAATACAAATTTATTTTAAACCAAACAAGCTTTATAGTTATTAAAACAAACTTATAGTTCTACAAATAAATAGACAAGCTTAGTATTTGCTAAAATATGTAACATAATTTAAATCAATAGCTCAGCTCACCATAAAAGTATGATGAAACAAAATTTTAATTAAATTTTTCTTTTTTTTTTTTTTTTTGCATTTGGCGACTACTCAAAAAATATTTGTTATCTCATAAGTATACATTTAATTAAGTTATGATTTACAATGTTTTAAATCATATTCAATAATACGTCCGAAAATTTTCAATTAACTGAAAAGTAACCATTCCCTTCTATGCCTTAGTAAATTTATTACCATAATATACAGCTATAAATTGTCTCTAAGCATTCAACAGAAACGTTTTGATCCTAATTATGAGCATTTAATATTTTTAAGATGATGCCATAGACATTGCAAAATTAAATTATTTGTCTTCAGAGAGTCGTTTATATTCATAAGAAAATTAAAATAAAGAGTTATTGGAAGAAGAATATTCTTTTTCTATGAAGTTTTAAGTACTTTCACACTACATTTTTCATCATATTATGAAGCAATTGTTTAGATTATTAAGAGTAATATTCTACAATTGCATATTTCTCAATATGTTTGAAGTTAATTATTTTTTTAAAAAAATAAACTAGAATTCATTTTACCTAATCTATTATGAAACATAAGCTAAAAACAATAAGTAAACCAAATGAAGTACAGAAATTTTGATGGTAAATTTATCTAACAAAATTTATAATAATTGAACATCTATGAATAATATTTCAATTGCAGAAAATATCTCAATAAAACAATAATATAATTTGAGTGTAAGGTAATTTTGATAAAATTTGAAACATGTGTAAACAATTTTGTGTAAAACAAAAAAATTTACTTAGCAAATCAAAATATGACTCTGCTATGTTTAATTATTTATAATAATTTTCAATTATGAGAGATATTTATTTATTTATTTTTTTATTATTTTTATTTTTTTATTTATTTTTTTTATTTTTTTTTACATTTTTCAAGTATTTTTCTATAGTTTTTGTTTTATTACTCATTTATACAATTTTATAACTATTAAAGATTTCTATTTTTTGACACTTTTCAAATACTGTTTTTTCTATTAACATGAAATGTTGATTTTCAGAGTAAATGCTTTGTTATATTATTACTGTCATAGAGATCAAATATATAAAGAAATTAATTTTATTGTTAGTTATTTAAAGAGCTTTTCAATATTTTTCAAGAAAAAAATTCTAAAGTGCTTTACTTTTTCTCAATACATTCTTATATTGTTATATTCTGAAATATGAAGATAAAAATTACTTTTTCATCTATGAAATCCCTCTTTTAAGTATTTTTCAACTATACTTTAAATACTCTTAGTATAAATTTTTATTATTCTTTGTTTAGCTATATTGAATGTAATTAAAGTCAGATTTCCATTAAGAATTTCATTTTTTCTTTCGTATTTTTTAATATATCAAAATTTATCATAGTTTTTCAAATCATATGCATGCAGCTAAAATAATGTTTTCAATAATGATGATGCATGTAAACTCACTTCATTAATATTAAAAACACCATCATTTGGTTTTACATAAGTAGGTTTTACATAAGTAATATTTAACAATACTTTAGCTTTGATTGAATTTTCGAAAAAGAAATGCACATTTCTGTAAAATTAATTTTATTTCATTCAACAAAAAAGGTACCCACTCTTAAAAAAATTGTTTCTAAATTATTTTTGATATCATCCATTAAACTACAATTCATTATTAGAAATCAAATTAAAAATAATATTAACCCTCCAACTTATTAAAATGGATACATCAACTTTGAAAAATTTACCTGCGTTACAAATATTAATTTTAATGTACATTGTTGCAATATTTCATTTACGAATAAAAGTTTCGAAAGTAGAATCACAACAAAAATATTTTTCAATCATGAAAACTTTATCCCTAAGTTTCTTCTTTAAAAAAGCGTGATATTTACTTCAAATGATGCATCTGTATAATTTTCAGTCAGAAATCAATATTTGGCAAATTTTCATATTGCATTCAGTAGTATGCTTTGGGAAAAAGAAAAAAGGACATATATTTTCCGAGAGTTTGTAAATAACTTGTCTGAACAGAACATAATATAAATATTAAATCAATAAAATTTTGTACAATATAATAAAGTGAATAAATGTAAATTTACTTTTGACATCTATTTGTAGTTATGTAACAGAAATAGAATTGCGAAATAAAAATATAGAAGTCTTAGAATTTGAAGCAATACTATTATTTGTCTTGAATTTCAGAATGTCATTGTGTTTAACTTTAAAAGCATTTCTGCTGACTGTTTTATTTTTTCTTTTCCCTATGTATGTTTCATTCAGCTTCAGCATAAATTTTAAGAATTTATTCTCTTTTTGCTGTTATCAGCTTGATGTTTTATGTTGGGATAAAAACTTTTATCATCCCCTTTAATATACTTACTTGCATTTTATAAAAATTCTTTTCTTTGGTTTAGTACACCTTCAAAATGTCCAATATAAGATATTTTAATGTTTAAAATACAAAAATGTAAAGTTGTACTTCCATTGCTTATCTGCATTATTCAATGAGTTAGATTTTCTTATAATCTTTTTTTTTTCAATATTTAATTACCATTGGTATATAAAATTGTATCATGTTGCCTAGGAAAACTTTTTTTTTTTAAATATTTCAAGGATTTTTGAGACTGTCAATTTGGCTCAGATATTAAAATAATCATTCACGAAATTTGTCACTGAAGTATAGAAACTAACTAGTTTTTTTAATATTAATCTGAAATTAGATTTGATTAGTGGTCAAAAGAACGTTTCATAGGAGAAACTGTGTGTCTCATATAAATTATAAGGTCATAGATCTTTACACAACAGAAATGTAACTATGGTTGTTCAAAATTTCGTCAATCTAAACCTAAGGTGATCGAGATAAGTATACAATAAAAATTCATTTTATTGTACCAGGTAATGAGCCAGTTTGACTATTTTGAATACACGATGGAAATGAGTTTTTAACTTAAGCTGACGAATAAGGTGTCACCATGATCAAAATGATGCTATTAAAAACAAATATGATTCTCTTGTAATGCAGGTCGACTCCACCTTCGAATCTACGTTATCTATCTGTAGTGTATCTCTATATAGACAGAAGCCATGGTCTATAAGCTAGCAGCCTATTTTGTTGGCAGATATTTTGAAAATTACCCATTTTTTGACTGAATCTAGACTTTTGAATTGAATGTACCAACTCCTGTGCCTCATTCGGAAACATGCCTATCCTATCTTTTCAACTGTTAGTTAAAATTAATTACTGAGATGCAACATACTCGACTTGATTGATTTTGTTTAGTTCAATTTAAATGTCTTGCATACAAAAAAACCAATATTTATATTAAAAGTTAAATACCTAAAAATTGGGTAGTTTTCAAACCTTTTTTCAGTTAAAGGTAATAAAATGTATTTTAATTATATTAATATATCGTTTGCGGATATATAAGCATAAAAAATTTATGTTTTACTATATTTTATGTTTATAAATTTTTGATTCTCCAATTTCACTCTTACTAGAAAATACAGTGTAGAAGAACTAAATTTAGATACAAAAAGTGTACCTTTAATTTTATTTCTCAACAAGCATTCTAATTGTGTTAAGTATATTTAGAACAAAACATGCGTACAAAAGATTAGATGGAATATATAATTTTCCGTTATATGTTCCTTTATTATCTAATGAATTTATAATGGAATAAATTGCATTGAAATAGAGAAAAAACCTGTTATTTGAAAATGCAAAACTGAATAATGTTAGTTATTATTTATGTTTTAAAGATACAATGTCTTCCAACATCAAGTTTAATGGAGTTTAATTTCCTATAATTGGAAAAGCAATTAGTGTCTTGAAATGCAATCACATCATCATTAACCTAAATAAAAAATTTTGTCGGAGAAAATGTTTTTGAGCATTATTTATATCAT
This sequence comes from Latrodectus geometricus, assembly GCA_026290005.1. Lineage (NCBI taxonomy): Eukaryota > Metazoa > Arthropoda > Arachnida > Araneae > Theridiidae > Latrodectus > Latrodectus geometricus. Next base: position 67,689 of record JAPDSC010081662.1, on the reverse strand, counting down.
ATCCGTTTCATCACATGTGTTTCTATGCAAATATGAATTGTTTTATACAGTTTATTGTTCTATACTTATTACATACTTATTTTAGTTACATACTTATTTTCTAGTTACATACTTATTTTGAATAAGTATAAAATACTTTGCATAATATTAACTGGTAAAACATACATATTTCTGATATCGTACTCTTAATACATCGACAGCCGAATAGTATTTTTATGTAAACTATTTATGTAACTTTATGTAAAGTTTAATGCAATACACTTAAAAAAGAAATTTAAATTTATAACAAAAGTTTCATATAAAAATGTATTTGTAATGCATGAGATTAAACATTCTTACTATTTATATATTGAATAATTTATAATTTTCCACTTGTCTTAGCATTTCAAATATCCATAATTTATCGACATATTTTTCTGTTTTAAGAGCAGTCATTTATCAATGATAATTAAATATGTCAAATTACTTCTTTCACTGACACTTACACTTAATAAATGTCGCTTGATTGACATTGAAACAGATAGATTGAGTTCTCATGACCTTTGTAGATTTATCTGTTTTAAATCTAAAATTGCTATCCATTTAACGTTCAATATTAAATCTATATTTTCATTTAGTAACATTATATAAAGCTTTTAAAGTGAATAAAAATTGAGAAAAACATAATTTATAGAAAAAACTAGAACACATTAAAATTTTAAAATAAACATTTTGAAAAAATCTTAAAAAAAATCAATGATAACTTTTAAGTTAAAATAAAGTGTAATTCAATTGAAAACATAACTTTGTAGACAGGTGAAAAATTTATTTTTCATTCTTCTGATATATTTATAAAATTTGCCATAAAAATGTTCAGCATATATGTACGAGAATGTCTAACACTTACACACATAAAATGAGATAAGTAGATTAATTATAATTAGAGAATTAGACCATTCATTTAAAACGTTTTGCTTATAATCAACGCCTATATTGATACTATTGAATCATATCTATTAAAGCGTATATCATTGCTATATTACTTAAAAATTTTAAATATATATAAGGCTAATCTTTCCCTTTCTTAGAAATATTTAATGCAAAGTTACACAATGTTAACAATAATAAAAAAACAAAAACAAATATCGCATTTGTTAAAAAAGGCTGTGACTGACTTATAAAGAAATTAAGATTATTTCGTTAATTTAAAAAATGTATTTGTTTTAACTTTATAAATAAGGTAAATTAGGTAAGAAAGCAGTCAACATTATTTGATTAATCAATGGTGGAATACTTTTGAAGTAATTTAGTAAATTATTAAATATTGATTTAATAAATTATATTTATTTCAGTGAAACATTTGTTACACCAATAAAGACATTTACTTTTCATTTGCTTATAATCAGGTATTTTTTTCAGATTTTTGATCAGTGACATTTGGTAAAATTTATTTTTAATATCTACATTACCAGTTTATGATATAAATACTGCTAATTAATGATTTGATTTTAATGTAGATTTTTTTACTAAAACTACCTATCAAAAATCGTAATTTAACTCAAGACTATAAAAAATTTGATAATTTTTTCCGCATTTACATATTACTTCTCTCAGCCTTTAAGTTACACATTTTATAAACTTATACCACAATACTTATTATTTACATTAATCTTTAACTTATGACCTTAATTTGAGCAAAACAACTATCCATGTTGGACATCTATAATTTCAGAAATTTATAATTTACTTCAAAATATAAAATCTAGTTTGGATTATGATGTCAATAGTTTTGAATTTGCTTTAAGTTGTATATACAAATGTAATTTCCACATTTTTCAAGAATGTGACAATGAATTTGAAACCAAAAAGTAATGATCTTAGAGGCTAAGTTTTATTACTTTTTATAACATTATCATTCGGCATGTACATTATCACCTTCAATGTAACAATGACAAGTGCAATCAATATTTGAGGAAACAAATATTGTGTACATTTGGTTTTTGAATTATATTCCTTATTACAAAAATCTAGAAGTTTTAATAACAAATAATGTGTGCATAATATAACGAGAATGCGTACATACATATTCTAAAAATGTTATTTCCAATGATAATCTTTATATCTAATTTCAACCAAAATATATAAGGAAAAATATGCAAACATAATTTGATTAATTTTCTTCTCATTGTGTTTACTGTCCTTAAAACATTTTATCGTTAATGATGTGAACCAAAATTATCCAAAAAATATTAAAAGTTTAAGATTTTGGCTTATTTATCATGACAATTGCAATTGTATAATAAGTCCATAAATTAATTCTCCAAACTAAAAAAATTAAAATTGAAACTAATTAATAATTTAGTTTCAATTTTAATATTGAAAATTATACCTAAGTCTAAAATACAACAAAGTTTAAACTATTTAGACAAACCAAGCTTTTTTATGTAAACAGAAATACCACAATGGTTTTCATCAAAATACCTGTTTTTTATTTTACGCAAGCAAAATATATTCTTAAGAATTTTCTCAAAAAACTCTTACGTATTGGTAATCTCTCAAAATATTGATCAACGTGTTTGAAAGATGTTTTAAATTATGTAAACAATTTATGTGCGCAACTTGTAAAGAAAATTGAGCATTTACGAACTCATAAAAATATATTTTGTTCGAACAAGTCAGAAGTTTAAAAAGGTTCTTGGAGTCAGAGCTTTATCTCTGAATAATATCGTTCAAAATTTCATACATAAATAAACATTTTCCGAGTAAGCTCTATTTCTTCTGCCCTCCATGTTTTACTCTCTCAAACTGTTTTGCAAATATAGCACGTTTCCTCCATCTATTGCTATTAGATGAATTCTAAAAAATAATATCAGATTGTTTCGTTTCCATGGCAACAGAATATTTATTCAATGCTTACATAAAAATGCGACATTTCATGTTAGGATATTTTTCTTTTATGCCTTTGAGATTTGTGTGCTGAAATATAGTTTCTTGTTTTTATTTTCAATTTTGCAGATTCTATCTCCATATGTTTTCCTTTCTTATCAATAATTATTTCAACTTAAAATTTTAGGGATTTAATTTTAAGTTAACGTTGGTAGCATAAATTATATTATTTAATATCTGGAAATAATAATATGCATACATGAAATTCTATATTTTTAAAAAAA